>JAOXYA010309496.1:0-18763 GCA_028565675.1 Sorex palustris | reverse complement strand
AACTTCACCAATTAAGAGACACAGAGTGGCAAAATGAATTCAGAGACAGAACCCAACATTCTGCTGCCTTCAAGAAACTCGTCTCAACAGTCAGAGCAAACACAGACTCAAAGTCAAAGGATGGAAAATAATCCTGCAAGAAAACAGCTCCCTCAAAAAAGCTGGGGTGGTCAACTAGTATCCAATAACATTGATTTCAGGTTGAAAAAGATTAGAAGGGACAGTGAAGGCTATTTTCTCTTCATAAAGTGATACATACATCAGGAAGAATTCACACTCTTAAATGTATATGTACCTACTGTGGGAACAGCTAAATATTAAAAACAACACCGAGACACATAGTAATCAAAATGGTAAAAACAAAAGACAAAGATAAACTTCTTAAAGCAGCAAGAAATAAAAACCTTAAATACATTGAAAATAACATGAGAATCACAACAGATCTCCCGTATGATATCAAACAAGCAAGACATGACTAGAGTGACATATTTGCAGTACTGAATTTAAAAAAATTTAACGTAGAGTCCACTACCCTACAAAGCTTTCATTTATATTTGAAGGAGGAATAAAAAACTTTTCAGGAAATCAAGAGCTGTCACCACTTGTGATCACTAAAACAATACTGCAAGGATTACTGAAAGGCCACCTATAAAAAGCAAGTGGTCACTTGCAAAAACAACTTAACCCCCTATCTTCTCCAACACACATACAAAATGGCAATACAGTCTTTTATATCAATAAACTTTCTTACTGTAAATGGACCAAACTCTCCTAAAAGGCATGGAGTAGCTGGATGGATCGGAAAAAAAAAATCTATTTGCTGCCTACAGTTAACACACCTACACTCATAGGATAAATACAGACTCAGAGGCAAAGGATGGAAGACAATCATGCAAGCCAATGATAGACAAAGAAAACAAAAAGGTAGGAACAACCATATTTACATCAGATGGCATTCAACATAAAGAAAGTAACAAGAGGTTTCAATCAATACTATGTACTGGTTAACAATAGATCAAGAAATACTAATTCTTATCAAATATTTGTGCACCAAATGAAGAGTCAGAAAAGTTCATACAGCTTCTATTCACATTCCTAAAGAGATACATTGATGGAAACACAATAGTAGTGGGAGACCAACTAATTTTGCCATTAGACAAGTCAACCAGACAGAATATCAGTAAAGAGAAGAGTCCCAAATAAGGATCTACAAAAGTGGGATTATTGGCTATATATAGGGCTTTCCACCCATCACCCCCCAAAAAAAATGGATATATTTCTTCTGAGGTGCACATGAAAAACCTTCCAGCATAGGTCACATACTAGGGCATAACTCAAACATAAATTTACAAATATAGAAATTACACGAAGTATCCTCTTAGACCACAATTACATGAAACTAGAAATGAATCACAAAAATAAGATGGGGGGAAACTTTGATTACTTGGAAGCTGAACAAAAGATTGCTGAAGAACAACTGGATCAAACAGAATATCACGAAAAAAATTAAAAGATTCCTTGAAACTAAAGAGAATGAAGATATAGCCTGTCAGAATCTCTGGGATATAGTAAAAGCTGTACTAAGGGGGAAATTCATAGCAATGCAAGCAGGTTTACATTAAGAAAGAAGAAAAATTCTGAACCAACAACCTAAGCACACATTTCTAAAATCTAGAGAAGGAACAGCAAATGAACTCAAATGAACCCCAAAATAGTAAAAACAAGAACATAAGTCAATAATATAGAAACCAAGGGTGGTCACTTCGGCAGCACATATACTAAAATTGGAATGATACAGAGAAGATTAGCATGGCCCCTACGCAAGGATGACGTGCAAATTCGTGAAGCGTTCCATATTAAAATATATATATATATATATATATATCAAGAAAATACAACAAAGGATCAATGAAATCAGGAGCGGTTCTTCAAAAGATAGACAAATAGCAAGAATCACAAGGGGAAAAAAAGAAAAAAAGTTCAAATAAATTGTATCAAAGGTGAAAGAGGAGAAATTCCAACAGATTCCCCAGTAATGAGAAGTTACTATAAACAACTTTATGCTATTAAGCTGGAGAACCTAAAAGAAATTAATAGAGTCTTAGAATTGTGTAATCTTCCAAAATCAAACAAGGGAGGAAGTAGAAAGCCTTAACAGGCCAATCACAAGCAAGGAAATCAAAACAATTGTTAACAATCTCCCCAAGCACAAAAGTTGTTGTCAAGACAGTTTCACTGGTGAATTCTAGCAAACCTTCAAATAAGACTTGTTGCCTTTACTTTTAAGCTTTTCCAAATCATTGAAGAAACAGGAATCCTTTCTAACACCTTCTACGAAGCTAACATTACATGGATACCAGAGCAGATAGAGAAACATCTAAAAGAGAATAAAAGAGAAAATTTTAGATTAATCTTCTTTATTAACACCCCCAAAGTGCTTAGAGCCCCTCACACTCGCCCCCTGCCCCACTCTCCAGGGTGAACGACCCGGAAAACCTAAAAGGGCGTTTGCCTTACATGCGGCTGACCCGGGTTCGATTCCTCCGTCCCTCTCAGAGAGCCCGGCAAGCTACCAAGAGTATCCCACCCGCATGGCAGAGACTGGCAAGCTCTCTGTGGCGTATTTGATATGCCAAACACAGTAACAACAAGTCTCACAATAAAGACGTTACTGATGCCCGCTGGAGCAAATTGATGAACAATTGGAGGACAATGCTACAGTGCTATAACCTCTGTATTAAAGGTACCCAGTAAAATTAGCCTTTCCAGGACCCTCCTAATGAAACCAGCCTTCATCGGGCCAGAGCGATAGTCCAGCGGGCAGGGAGCTTGCCTGGCACGCACTCCACCAAAGTTCAATCCCTGGCATCCTATAGGATCCTCCGAGCCCCACCAGGAGAGATCCCTTAGCACAGAGCCAAGAGTCAGCCCTGAGCACAGCTGGGTGTGGCCTCCAGACCAGGACACCACCACCTGAACCCACCTTTGTGATTATTCCCTGCCAGCCCAGCCCTGATCGCCTGGAAAGCTCCGGACCACTGAATCCTTAGGCCATTCCCATGAGACAAACCACGTACTGTTTCCACTGATAACAAATAGGGAAACTGAGTCTCAGGGGCACCTCCTCCTCTTGCCCAGGGCCACAGATCCAGCAAGTGGGACCTGGGGGAGGCACTGCCCCATGACCAGACCCTCCAGAAACGGGAATGCCAGGAAAGGAGCACCCCCAAAGGTGATTCTCAGAAGACAAGATGCTCAAGCCAGGGGCAGCCCAGGAATCCTTCAGAAAGCCCAGTGTGCCCAGGGCACCCTCCAAGGGGCAGCTGAAGCCGTGCAGGGCCCCAACAGGGTGGGGGGGATGGTCCCCCCACATCCGCCCCCAAGCCACGTGGGGCTGGGCAGGGGTTCCCAGAAGAGAGGATGTGGGGGCAGAGGGACCTGGTCTCCCAGCATCCTCTGGTCACATGCCCCAAAGTGGGGCGTCCTGAGCAGCGGGTGTGGTCGCTGCCCACGGCCAGGCCAGGAAGGGCCAGTCTGGGCTGCCGGCCTCACGCTCCAGGCCCAACCCGGCCACCAAGAAGCTGGGCTGTGGACAGCACCGACTTCCAGGTTCACCAAGGGCCTAGAGGTGAGCAGGAGAAGGGAAAGGGGGAGCAGGGAGGGGCATGGGGGCAGGACCTAAACCCCGCACCCGTCCTGCTGGGGTCTGAGCATCCCTCCCACCTCCATTACAAAGCGAGTCCCCGGGCAGCCCCGGGCCAGGATGCAGGCAGGACCCAAGTCAATCACGACCGAGGAGGAACTTGGGGTCTCCCAGGCAGCGGCAGCACCAGAGGCAGAGCTGGACCCCACAAGCATCTCGACGGCTCCAGGAGCACGGAGGGGAAGGCTGGGAGAGGGACCCACAAGGAGACAGTGAAGGACAGCGGGACTCATCGGGGAACGAGCAACACACCCCGGTCCATAGCAGGATGCGGAGAAAGGAGACAGCCGAGATGGAAACCCAGGGGGCCCCTGAGGGGCTGAACCCACCACCAATGGGCTCTGTCCTAGAGGGACCCCCTGGTCCCATGGCGACAGCCCAGAAAGGTGCAAATAAGCCCACAAGGAAAGCCAAGTGAGAAACCGGCAGAGCGCGGTACGAGCTCATCCGCGCAGGTGCAGAGCTGCCGCCTCCAGCCCCCGCCCCCATCCCGCTCACAGCTGCGAGTTTCCGAGAACCAGCTGCAAAACCATCTGGGCAGAGCGGGTACAGCTCTGAGCAGAAGCTGTGGTCACGTGACCTGCTCGTTCTGAGCCTCGGGCCCGGACATGGGGAAGGGGTCAGGGCCAGGGTGAAGGTGGCTGCGGGTCTCGAGCAACGGTCAGGTCTCAGCAAGGCAGCAGGGATGGACACCCGGGGCTGGCCACTCCCACAGATGGGGCACATGCTCTCTGGTCGGCCGTGGTCCGTCTCTGCCATGCCCTGCACCGGACCCCAATAAGCTTCTCCCTGGAATGCTTATCAGGGGCCTGGCAGTTCTCAGCCGTCCCGATGGGGCTCTGTGCTTCAGGACTCCCCACCCAATGCTCCAAGGAGATGCAGTGCCTGGACAAGCCAACAGCCTGCACCCACATCCCACTCCTGGAGAAGGTGCAACTGTGAGAAGGTGAAGGCAGCCGGCAGAGGCCCCAGCAATGACATAGAAGGAGCAGCCGAGCCAGGAACTGCAAGCAAGTGATGGGCAAAGGAACTGCAAGTGATGGGCAAAGGAACTGCACGTGATGCGCAAAGGAACTGCAAGTGATGGGCAAAGGAACTGCAAGTGACGGGCAAAGGAACCCGCCAGAGGAAGTGCAGGAGTGAGTCCAGACACAGTGACACTGAGGGTCTCAGCGTGTCCTGTGAGAAGGCAGAGATGGGGGCTGAGATGGTAAAGCCAGACGGAGCTGCCGCTACAGACAACACACGGCCTGGAAGCTAAGGGTGGGGACGGAGAGGACGAAGCACCAGGGCGGAGACAGCACAGTGGGGAGAGTGCTGCCATGTACACGGCCGACCAGGGTTGATCCCCGACATCCCATACGGTCCCCTGAGCGCCACCAGGAGCGATCCCCGAGTGCAGCCAGCTGGTCCAGAAGGAAGCGAGGTGCAAGGCGGAGTCAGGCTGCCAAGAGGCGACGCTGACGCCACGGGACTCACCGCCTTTGTGCCCCGAGATCCGGCAGCCAGAAAGGTGCCCCTGCACCAGCTCCTCCCAAATCTGTGCAGCAAACCTGGGGGCTACGGCCCACCCCCCTTTTACATGGGGAAATGGAGGCACAGAGAGGCTCGGCCCAGTGCACGTGGTCACACAGCCGAGAAAGGTGGGGCGGGAGCCATACCTCAGGAGTGCAGGCAAGACTCCAGGCAGACATCCGGGAAGGCTTCCTGGCAGAGGGGGTACCTTTGTTACTGTTTTTTTTTTAGGGAGTCATATCTACTCCCCGCAGTGCATGGGGGACCAGACGGGGTGTCAGGGATCAAACCCAGGTCAGCCACACGCAAGACAAACGCCCTCCCTGCTATGCTATGGCTCCGGCCCCGAGGGGTGGGCACCTTCGCAGAAGAGGGGCGAGGAGGCGGCAGACCCCGAGGGACAGGTGCGGAGACCCCCGAGCATCCGGGCGGTGGTGGCGGCTCACCACACAGGAAGGAGGGGGGTGCCAGCATGGCTGTGGGTGGGAGGAAGGACACGGAGGCCGGGCACCAGGGGTGGGGCGGGAGGCGGGGGGACAGGCAAGGCCAGGGGGCCGCAGTGGCGAGGTCACCCTCCTGAGCCCCCCAGAGCCCCGGGATTCGCGTCCAGGGCCAAGTGCAGGGCGAGGGGGCAAGCATCAGACCCGCGCACAGAACCCGGCCACTCCCACAGGCCACGCTCAGGAAGGGCCCAGCTCAGCTCCACGGCCCGTGGGCCACCGCCCACCTGCCTCCAGTCCCCACGAGAAATGGGTCAGTCAAGGCCCACTCAGCCCACCTGCGCCCACCTCACTCACAGGCAGGGCCCTCGGGGTCCCAGCCCCTCCCAGCCCCGCTCAGACACACCTGACTTGGGGCCTCTCCCCGGGCCCCCTTCTGCACCCCTCAGGCCTGAGCCCCAAGGGCACTGCTGGCCACCTCTCCCGCCCCCGCTCCCGACCGAGGCCAGAGGCACAAGCACTGCTGTACCCACACCCCCCCCCAGCTCCACCCGTGTTCCCCCAGTCCTAAGTAGATGCTCAATAAACACCAGGCAGCGAAGGGGCCGGGGGGCGCCGGGCACGGGCCCACACAGTCGCGGACACTCCCGTGGGCTCCCGGAGGACAGACACGGCTCCCAGGCCCTGCAGCCGATCCCGCCTGACACAGTGCCCCCAGGAGGCCCGACAGAAGAACACGGCTGGGCAAAGTCCAGCGGGCAGTGGCCGACAGGTGCCCCGGCAGTACTCGGGGGCCAAAAAGCTCACTGGGGGGCTCGGTCCCACGGAGACCCACCCACAGAGCCTGTGTGGGCCACGGGCCACACTCTGGGTGACAGTGGCCACTGCTCAGCCACTGCCCACCTCAGGAGGGGGACACCAGCACCTCCATCCCAAGGTGCCACACGCTCAATGGCCACGGCACGAAGACCAGCTCCTCGACAAATCGTGGGGGTACCAGGTGGTCCCCAGATGCAGGAGGTGCAGGAGATTGTGGGGACTCGGGGCCTGAGACTGCAATGGTCCAGGAATGTCGTGACACCTGCCGTGGTGCCTGACTCACCTGCCATGGGTGCCCTGACACCTGCCGTGGGTTCCTGACTCACCTGTCGTGGGTGCCTGACTCACCTGCCAGGGTTGCCTGACTAACCTGCTGGGGTGCCTGACTCACCTGTCGTGGGTGCCTGACTCACCTGCCGTGGGTGCCCTGACACCTGCCGTGGGTTCTTGACTCACCTGTCGCAGGAGCCTGACTCACCTGCCGGGGTTGCCTGACTCACCTGCTGGGAATGCCTGACTCACCTGCCGTGGGTGCCCTAACATCTGCCGTGGGTTCCTGACTCACCTGTCGCGGGTGCCTGACTCACCTGCTGGGGTGCCCTGACACCTGCCGGGAGAGCCCTGTCTCACCACTGAGCCAACTGTCTCCCTGACTGTGAGACCTGCCCCGGGGCCCTGGCCCCTTGACAAGCTCTGCATCGAGGTGAGAGGGGGAAAAGGCAGAGGTCCTCACCCCGCGGCCCAGTGTTCTGAATCAGAAACAGTTGGCACCACTCCGTGGCATTTCCACATGTCCTGACTAAGTGGGGGCCCAGCTGGGCCCTGGGGAAGCAGCAACGAACAAAACCGTCCCAGCCCCTGTGTGCTGGCAACTGGGGGACACCCTAGGGAGGAAGACAGAGTCGATCAGGGACCGGGACAGAAAGTGCACCGCAAGAGGACTGGCATGACGTCTTCCCAGCTAGCGAGGAGACGCCGGGGCAGCAGGAGCAAACCTCAGGACATCTGGACAATGCTGTGCCAGGCAGAGGGAGGAGCAAGGGCAAAGGTCCTGAGGGAGGAACCTCCCCGCTCTGGGTGAAGAGACAGAGGCAGGTATGGTGGGAGCAGGCAGGGCCAGGTAGGAAGTCGGGACTGAAGCCTCTGGCAGCCAACAACACTGAAGAGTCAAATTTATTCCTGAGGAAAGTTTGGAGCAGAGAAGAGACTGAGCCCACTCAGGTGTCGCATAAGAGGACAAGAAGGCCTGTGGGGGCCGGAGCAATTGCACAGCGGGTAGGGTGTTTGCCTTGCACATGGCCGACCCGGGTTTGATCCCTGGCATCCCATAGAGTCCCTCAAGCACCGCCAGGAGTAATTCCTGAGTGCAGAGCCAGGAGTAACCCCTGAGAATCACCGAATGTGACTAAAAAAAAAAAAAAAAAAAAGGCCGGTGGCCGCAGGAGCCAAGGAAGCACCGTGGCTCTGCAGGGCTGGACCCGGGGGCCACTCACAGGAGCACCTCGGGGCATCTGAACAGACTGGATCTGGGGGCTGGGAGCCGGAGTTCTAGCAGAGCCTCCTATGGAGGGGGCGGGCGAGGGCGCCGAGAGACGCGTTTGTGCAGACTGCCCTGGTCACGCAGCCTGACAACACAGTCAGAGAGTGGACGCCACCTGGCCTCTGTCAACGGGCGCCTGGACGGAGACACGGGGTTGGACGAAGACAAGAGGGTTGGCCGCAGCACAGAACGCGCTCTGGGGAAGGGGGTGTGAGCGTCCCCACCTGTGGACGTCTGTGTCTCAGTTTCTCCGTAGGGGCTTCCCCGGGGGGCTGGGGTCTCTGGGACGAGACAGCAGAGCAGGGACAGGAAGCTGCTGAGCCTCGAGTTTCTTGGGGGTGGGGTGGGGGTTTGGAATGATGACAATGTGACCATGTGACGCGGGCGGCACGATCCCTTGGCAGACTTGGCTTGCATGGGGCAAAGACTCAGCAGGAACAGGGCCGAGAACGTGCCGAGCCCACGACGTTGCACCGTCTGAGACCTGGAAGGGGAAGGACCACCAGAGCAGACGAGGAGGGGAGCTTGGGAGGGGGGGGGGAAGCCACACTGGGGGGTCACCAGGGGCAGATGTGGCCCCCTGGCACACCCCACCTTCGGGGGCACCCGGAGCAAGACCCAAAACTCTGATCCCACCTGGGGCGGGGAGAGGGGGGTCTCGTTCGCTGCCCCCCGAGCACCCCGGCAGAGCTGGGTATGCTGGCCAACGAGCAGGAGGACACCTACCACGAGGTCCCCCTCCCCCCGGCCAACTTCACCCTGGAAAGGTCGACGGAAAAAAACTCCACACGCCTGCAAATGCCAAGCGCCGGGCCGGGCCAGCCTGGCCTGTGGCTGAAATAGAAGGTCTGGGCGACGGTGGCCCCACCCGCGAACCACCTCGGCGCCACTTAACCTCAGTAATGGCCGAGATCCAGAGACAGAGAGATGAATCTCGCGAGAGAGCCACCGGTGGTTGTCACCCTCCCCCAAATCTCAGAATCCTGGGAGCACGTGGCCACACAGGGACTTATACTCCACTCCACGTGACAGGCTCGGGGGTGGGGGGCGTTCCTAAAGGCGATGGGAAGGTGTTAGGGTGGTAGGATTGGTGGTCACTGTCACTGTCCTCCCGTTGTTCATCGATTTGCTCGAGCGGGCCCAGTAACGTCTCCACTGGAGACTTTTGTTGTTACTGTGTCTGGCATATCGAATGCATCACAGGTGGCTTTGCCAGGCTGGGATATGAATATGGTACAAACTGTGAACTACTTTGTGGAGTGGGGGGAGTGGGGGAGAAGGTCCGGGCTGTTCTCAGGCAGTGTTTAAGCTCGGTGTGGGAAGGGCGGGGCCCCCCAAAGGGCTGCAAGCGCCTCCTCCCTCTTCTGCCCGGTCTCCTCCCGACCCACTGCCCGCTCAGTCTGAAAATTGGCTCAAACGAGGGGTTCAGATGGTCATGGGGACGTCTGACGGGGGAAATGGAGGCGCAGGGGTCAGGACTGGCAAGGCCGGGGCAGGGGTGCAGCTGCCTCCGTGCCTGGGGCCTTTTCAAACCCACTGGAAAATGTGAGGGAAGGAGGAACTCGGGGCGGGGTGGACACGCACTGCCCAGCCCCAGCTGTTTTCTGATGCAAACGTTCCAGCTGTGAGTGCCAAAGGCCAAGCGGCTCTGAGCCAGTGGGGCTGGGAGGGGGGGCGCGGGAGGGGGGGCACAGCACAGTCCCAGGGGCATCTCTGTCCTGCTGGCTGGGCGCCAGCGCACGGAGCACCCCCAGCCCATAAACACAGCTGGGCGCCGGGGAAACGGGTGTGTAAACAGCGCAGGAGCACAACAAGCCCACGGGCAGGCGGGCAGGCCAAGCCCTCGGTTCCGGGGTCAGCTGCGGCCGGGTCTGTCTCTCCAGGAAACTCCGACTCCAGAATCCAAGAATCCGGCCGGCAGAGCAGAGCGACGCCAATACTCAGCCTGCCGCTCCAAGTGTCCGCCGGGACCTCAGAGCGAAGAATGGACATGAGGGACGCTCCATTGGATTCCGGGACACTGGCGGGTGCTCTGAATGGGTCCGGTGCTGAAGGGGTTAAAACCCCGGGACGGGGCCAAACAGCCAGAGTTGGGAACCACGAGGCCTCCAGCCTCCCCAAATGCTCCCCCTGCCATGACTCCCCAGCACGAAGCCACCCCAGCTCCTCTAGGGCAGTGTCCCGCCGAGAGGAAAGGTGTCCAGCCTGGCACTTGCTGGAGCCCATGAGACAGTTTCCCCCTGGGGAGCTCAAGGCAGGCCCCTTCCCTCCTCGGGACCCCTCTGGCCTCACCTCTACGAGGGGACCAAGCCCAATGCTGACCCTACGGACACTCTGAGAACCAAGTATATCAACAGCGATTCCTCCGAATCCCCCCATTAAGCCTGGGAAGACACGAGAGAACCCAGGACCCGGCCACCTGCCCCGAGGGCTGAGTTGGACCCGGTCCCCGTGGCAGCCGCAGCAGCCAAAGCCTGGCTTCGAGTCAGCAGACCTCCTCAGGCTCAGAAAAAACCTCTCTGCCTGGCCAGACAGTAAATAGTTTAGGCTCCGGCCGGCCACATCCGGTCTCTGTTGCATATTCCTGTTTGTTTGGCGGTTGTTTTTATCCCAACCTACTCAAAATGTAAACAGCATTCTTAGCTCATGAGTTGTACACACACACACACACACACACACACACACACACACACACACACACACAAAACCAGACCTTGGGATGGCTGGACGGGCTCACCTGCCACAGTTTTGAACCAAACGCTACTGAAGACTTCCGACGGTTGAATCCACCCTCTGAAGCGGGGCAAGGTTCTGCCCGAGATCCACCCCCCAGATAAAGGACCCTGCAGTCTACTGACTTACAAGCTCCCCAGCCTGCCTGCGGGCGCCCAGCGGCGTGTCCAGAGGGCAGCGACAGAGACCCTTCCCATTCCTTGGTGGGGCCCAGGAGGGACCCACAACAGCCCGGGGAAGAGCTGACTGTCCCCTGAGTGCCATGGCAAAGGCCGTGATCGCAGCAGAGCTGACGGCCCGGGACCTGGGCCAGCTCGGCGGCCCCAACGTCACCCCTCAAGCATTCCCGAGCACACACTTCTCTCCTCCGCCTCCCACTCCCATTCACGGCTCGGGGATGTGGTCCCAGTGGACAAGTGCGTGAATGAGGCGCCACCAGCCAAGGCAAACCTCGAGCGGGGGATGCTGGGGTCATCTGGACGAGGCCAAGGCGGGCCCAGCCAAGAGTCACGGATTCCAAGGGTGAGGGCAGTGCCCGGGGCAGAGCTGACCATCCTCCCAGCTGAGAAGGTGCCTAGAATCCTAGAACCCTAGGGGTGCACACACACGTGCATGCTCCATGCGCGCGCTCTCTCTCTCTCTCTCTCTTTCTCTCTCTCCTCCCCCCCCCTCTGGTCCTTCACTGGAACTCTACACACACCTACACACACACACACACACACACACACACACACACACACACACCTTCTGGCCCTTCCCTGGGACTCTGGCTTGTGAGATCCGGTGATTGGCTGGAGACTGGAGCACATGACCAAGGACAGGTCCCTCTGCTCAGCGATTGGCTGAGAAGTGGAGCGGCTCTCTGTGCTCCCAGCCAATCAGAGCCCAGCACTGCTTTATGGTGATGGAGCTAGAACCAGGTGGGCTCATGCCCGAGGGGAAGAAGGGAACAAGCAAAGGCTTGTCACGGCTCAAAGTCAAGTTCTCATGACAGATGGCCCGGGTGGTTCTCAGCACCCCTGTCAGTGCCACCAGAGACAGGGGGCCCCGATCCTGAGAGGTGTGAGGCCAGAGCAACTACGGCCATTTTTATCAGGCTGAAAATCAGGCTGACCAGTGCGAGGGAAAGTCCAGCTGAGCTGCCCCAACTCAGGTTTCGTTTGTCCTGCTGGGGACATCCGAGCTGGGGTCCCAGCCCCTCCCAATACCATCTGAGGGGCTGGAGCAATAGCACAGAGGGCAGGGCATTTGCCTTGCACATGGCCGACCTGGGTTCGATTCCCAGCATCTCATAGGGTCCCGGAGCACCGCCAAGAGTCATTCCTGAGTGCACAGCCAGGAGGAACCCCCAGCATCGCTGGGTGTGACCCAAAAAGAAATTTAAAAAAATACCATTGGAGTCGTCCCTCCCGATACCGTCAAGGGGCCCCTCCGATGCTGGGGGCAGCAGACTCACCTTCAGGAGCAGCGGGTACTTGCAGATCCTCTGGATGGGGGACAGCAGGTAGCCCTCCAGCGGGATGTCCGTGGTCTTCCGGCCGCCCAGCAGCATGCAGCTCTGCAGAGGGACAGAGAGCCGCGTGAGCACTTGCCACGGGCCACCAGGGTGGGGTGTGGTCGCCCTCCCAGACCCCGAGGTCACACCTCGAAACGCAGCTACCGGAGTGGTGGAGGCAGCTCAGTCGAACCCCGGCCCTGCCCGAGGAGAGGGACAGCCCAGGAGCCGCATCCAGGGCCAGCTCCCTGCGCGGAGCTTCTGGGGCCAACAGCCGAGCTCTATCTTTCCAGGGGGGCCACAGGCTGTGGTCAGCGCTGAGGTCAGGGCTGAGCAGCGGGACAGAGACCGGCACCTCGCAAAGCCTCAGAGCTTCGCTGCCTGGTCCCGGGGGAAGAAATCAAAGCTCCATCCCCACCAGCACACAGTGCTCCGAGCACTGCCGGGGGTGACTCTTGAGCACAGAGCCAGGAGCCGTCCCGGAGCACCACTGGGTGTGGCCCCCAAACCACAAAGTCAGGACGGGGCCTGAACGCCCGCTCGCTCGAGGAGGGAAAGGTGAGCAGCGGCTCCCACGGGGCCAGGGCAGAACCGCAAGCAAACCCGGAGGCTAGGCCCAGCCGCACCTGCCCATGGAGGCTGCTCCGGGCAGAGCACCCCTGTGTTGGCCTGGAGAGACGTTGCCCAGCTCCAGGCCACCGCTCGCTGCCCTCTGACCCGGAAGGTGGGGCTCTGTGAAGTCCCGAGGGGTGACCCGAGTTTGGCTCCAAGTGCGAAACCAAAGTCCACCCGACAATGGTTGGAATCAAGCACAGTTCCCCCGCCCAGGGCCATCGGCCACTTCTGTGTCCAGTGGCCTCACCCAGAGCACGACTTCCTGCCTTGCAGGCCCTTGTCCTGCGCTCCTAAAATACTTCTGGCCCCCCAGTAACAAGGAGGCACTCAGCACCTTCCCTGGCCAGCACGAACCAAGAGCTTTCAGAGATTGGGCCAGAGTACAGCGAGGAGGGCGTTTGCCTTGCACGAGGCCGACCCAGGTTCAATCCCCGGCATCCCATAGGGTCCCCCCAGAACTGCCAGGAGTAATTCCTGGGTACAGAGCCAGGAGGAACCCCTGAGCATCGCTGGGTGTGACCCAAAAAGAAAAAGCAAATTTTGTTTAAGAGTTTCCGGAGGCCCCAACCCTGAGCACCTGTGGTCCCACCTCACGGCTCAGGAGCCCGAGATCTCCCCCCTCCCCACCATGAATGAGGTGAGCCCAGGGAGGTGCTGTGACCCTGAGCTGCCCCCATCCAAGCCCACCATCCTCCAGGGCCAGCCAGAAACACCACCTCCAGGAAGCCCTCCCGCTGCAAACAATGTCCACTCTAGGTCACTACCCCAGACAGTACCTGACACTGCGATACTGTCCTCTCCTGGGCAGGGGTTTCCCTGGGGAGCCAAGAAAAGCCACGGTCTGGACTGGACGGCGAGAGGAGTTGAACCCTGAGGGTCTTCCACCATGCCCCCCGATGGCACCCAGCACGAGTGCAGGGCGGGACGGACACAGCTGGGCAGGCTCTGAGCACTGGCAGGGCAGCGGTCATGTGACACCCTGGCATTCTCAGCACCCAGCACAAAGCCCGCAGGGTGGGAGGAAGCAAGGTGTGGGGAGGGGGCTCCGACCTCTTCTTCCCTATACCCCGTGTGTTCACAACGGGCCAGGCACAGTTCCCGGCACTGGGGGCCACAGAGAGACGGTCCTGGATCCCAAGGTCACCGTGCAAGACCTGGGTCTTCTGCCTCGCCTGCTTGCCCGACCCCGGGATAATCCCAGCACCCTGACCGCAAACATCCCCGGGGCGCCCTGAGGCCCACAGCACATGTCCAGAGTAAGCCTGGTGGCCTGAGTCCCTCAGGAGTGGCCCTGCTGGGCCACCTCAGCCCCGGCCCCAGCACTGACCCGTCAGCCAATGAGACAGAGTTCCCGGGGTCTCAGGCCCCGAGCACTGTTTGGGAGCTGGACTTGTCTGACCCTCGGTCTCAGCCTTTTCTGCCTCCGGAAGCTGTGGCTTGTAGCCGTGGTCGTCTGGACCCCAAAGGCCCCTCGTGCCTGTGTATGTCACCAACGGTCAGCCCCGCCTGACCCTGGCCCCCTGCACTTGCTGTCACACCGATGGCCTCTGTAGCTTCAGGGATGACCCACGTGCCACGCCCACCGGATGCCTCCACTCGGATCTTTTGGGACCTGATTATAAGATGAGGCTGTTCTCTCGGCAACGCTGCGGCCACCAGAGCTTTCAGAGGACAGAGCTGAGACACACTGACTGCAGCCCCGAGGCCACGGCAGCCACTGCCCGAAAACCCGATTCTCACCCAGCCAGGGGCGTCAGGAAGGCAGACCCGCGTGCATCCCAACCCTCTCGCACTGAACCAGGACACCCTGGGGAAGCGTGGGCTTCAGTGTCCCGGCAAAGTCCCTGGGCATGGGAGTGACGTCGCCCATTCCCATGGGGCAGGGACCACAGGTGGCGGGGCCTGGGGGAACCCGAGAGAGGAGCCTGCGAGGGCCGGGGCCCAGGGCCGTCTGGAGAGACGGTGTCTCAGCCCTCCTCTCCCTATCACTCCCCTCCCCTTCCCTCCCCTCGGTGGCTCCTTGCGGCCACGAGCCATATCCCCGCGTGGGGGTGCGCTGACTGCAGGCCACCGGGTGCCCCATGAAGCCCATTTTAAACCCCCAGGTCCCCGGCTGGAGGGACAGCACAACTGGTTAAGCCTCGCAGGTGGCTGGCCCCAGGTCCAATCCCCAGCACCAATCATGGTCCTCTGAGTTACCACCAGGAGTGATCCCTGAGCACATAACGAGGAGTAATAAGATAATAAAAATAAAACTCTTGGGCCCCTACCCATGTCCAGGTGTCCCTCACTAGCCAGACTCTACTTTTGGACATGTCCGACCACCTTCCCTCTCCTTCATTCCCTTCCAGAAACTCGGCTTTCCTGCTCATCTGCAAACACATGACCTCAGGACCTTTGCACATGCAATGCCTTCTGACCTGAAAGGCTTTTGCTCCTTCCCCAAGACCCCCCTGCCTTTCTCCCTCTCTCCAGGTCTCTGCTCCAAGGCCACTAAGATGCGGCTCTCTTAAAGACCAGTCTGCACTAGTGGGCACCACCTTCCTTCCTCCAAACACCCCTCAGGCCTCATTTCCTACAACAGTCTATAGGTCAGGTAACTGTGTGCCTCCAGAGGCCACTCGCTGAGAGCAGGGACGTCGCTGTGTCCCCAGTCCTACAAGTAGGCGCTTGGCAAGCAGCTGTTGGGGGAATCCACCAATAAACGGTCCCCCTTGACAGACAAGAGAACCAGCGCAGGACACTGTGTCCACCTCCCGGAGCCCGCCTGGGCCAGGACATCCCATAATAGACCCAAGATGGCTCTGCTGCAGGTGGCCAACCGCACAAAGATGCCAGCGAGGAGGGAGGCAGATGGCCGGGCGACTGACACCCCACACACGCGCCCTCCCCCCAGCCCAGCTGCCACGAGAACAACAGCCGCCAGGTCCACCAGGCAGCCGGGAGGAGGGTGACGGAGGCCCCGCTCTGTCCAGCCACAGCCCTGCAGATGCCTTCCCGACACCCGAGGACACCCGCAGACTCGGGGACCCCCAGCCAGGGAGCCCGGGCAGTAGGGCTGATCCCAGGGGCGTGTTAAGTGGCACTGTGCTCCCTTCTCAGTGCTCAGGTTCATGTCTCTGCGAAGTCTCAGAGCCGCGCAGGCTTCAGGCATGGCCAGGTCAGGGTGTGACGTCCGACACCAGCCTAATTAATTCGTCCTTCCGCTGTAAATCACTGAGTACAGGAACCTCTTCTTGGGTCATGTGCTCCAATCTCCAGCCAATCACTGGATCTCACAAACCAGAGTCTCAGTGAAGGGCCAGAAGGAGTGTGTGTGTGAGTGTGAGTGTGTGTGTGTGTGTGCGCGTGTGTGTGTGCGCATGCACGTGGAGTCCCAGTGAAGGGTCAGAAGGAGAGAGAGTGTGTGCGTGTGTGAATGTGTGTGTGCAGAGTCCCAGTGAAGGAGTGTGTGTGTGTGAGTCTGTGTGTGTGCAGTGTCTCAGTGAAGGGCCAGGAGACTGTGCATGTGTGTGAGTGTGTGTGTGTGTGTGTGTGTGTGTGTGCAGAGTCCCAGTGAAGGGCCAGAAGGAGACTGTGTGTGTAAATGTGTTTGTGTGTGAGTGTGTAAGTTTGTGAGTATGTGAGTGTGTGTCTGTGTGTGAGTGCGTGTGTTGTGTGTGTGACTGTGTCTGTGTGTGTGTGTCTGTGTGTGTCCTTAGCCCCCCAGACCCTGCTCTCTGCCTGACCCACGGCACGCCCAGCAGTGAGGGTCTCACGTGCAAAGAGGCGGCCGCGGGCTGCACAGACCCTGGGCAGGCACCTGGGAGGCCCTGGAGGCCGAGTGAAATCTCTCGACCCATCTGCCCTCGCTCAGATGCCCCCTAGAACCAGGCCACTGGCATGAGCTCACACACAATCCGAACCCAAATTCTGGAAAGGTTTTGGTCGGGGCCCATGCATTAAGGAGAAATGCAGTGAAGGATTTTTTAGTCTCCGTGCACGGGAGACCCTTCGTGCCGTGTCTGCAAACCACACTCTGCGTGCGTGGCTTGAATTCTAAACAGCTGTCGGAAGCAGACAGGGTTTGGCTTTTTTTTTTTTTGGTAGGGAGCAGGTGGCGCAGGTCTTGCCTGAAAGAAGGGGACCCTGAGAGGTGAGGACGACTGGGGTCAGGCCCGTGAGGAACGCGACTGCTTTTCAGACACAGGTTGTCCCGCAGTTTGGCACGATCGTGTGAAGTTTTGTTTTTTGGAGCAGGGGCCCGGATATCGATCAGCAGTCATCTCTTTAACGACATTTGGAGTCATTAAACTCGCCTGTGGGCAGCCACATTCATGGTCTCACGACATCTCATTCCCTACGCCACCAATACACCAGTGCCATGCCACGTTTGATGGGGTGTGAAGGGGAAGGCATCCAATCTCGATCGCAAAAATACATTAGCACACGAGGCCCAACCTGTAAGAACAGGTTAGCAATCTCTTATACGAGGGCTTAAAGGCCTCAGGGTGAGATACAACAATCTTCACACACGTTCCTCTGAGGAACCTTTTTTGGATGGTTTTTAGTGGATTATCCATAGCAAACAATCCAGAATAAATGATTTGAGATCTGCCTTTGGGGCAGGCTTGGTTGGTGGTGGGAAAATGTAGTGGTGGGATTAGTGTTGGAAGATTGAAGGTAATAAGTTGTGAACAACTCTATAAAAATAAACACTTTTTAAAAATAACTCTCCCGTGGGCGACTACTGAGGGCTGTGAGGAAGGGTCCCGGGGGCTGACAGGGACCAGAGTGAAGGGCAGGATTTTCTTCTGCTGGCCCCTTTAAGGGCAAAGGGCAGGTTCTCCTCCTCATCCCGCCTGGAATGTGGACACTGGGGCAGGGGGTCTGGACCCACTGGAGGAGGCCAGGCCATCAGCTGCCCACTGACCACATCCTCTGTGTAAAAATGAGTCTTGTTTAAACCTCCCAGGTCCCCCACATCCACCTTAACACCCAGCCCAGGGCAGCTGGTACCCGACGGAGTCCCCAGAGGGACCCAGTTAGACACCATGACACTGCAGCCCTGGAGGAGACGCTGCCGGGTGGCCACCATCTGCCCACAGCAGCCCGACCCACTGCCCAACCCAGACACAGACCAACCATCCGCGGAGGACCCCCACTGTAGTCTGGGTGTGGCTGACCGCCCCCCACCCCCCAACCATCAGAGCACCTCCATGCCCTGTCTCTAGCTGCAGCTGTGGGATCAGGGCTGAGTCAAACTGAGTCCCTGAGCATCCAACACAGGACATGCACGCTCTCTATTCCAGACTGCTGCACGTGAGGAGGGTGTGTGTGTGTGTGTGTATGCACACTCTCAATCCCAGAGAGCTGCACATGAGGGATGTGTGTGTGCACACACGTGTGTGTATGTGCATGTGTGCGCACTCTCAATCCCAGAGAGCTGCACGCAAGGGTTTTGTGTGTGTGTGTGTGTGTGTGCGCGCGCGCGCACATGCACGTGCACGCATATGTGTGACTTTGAGCAAGGAGCTGCAGGAGGCCCCAGGACCAGTCCGTGAGAGTCAGCTTGGGGTGAGGACCCATCTCCGAGGACATCACTCATTGGATCACCCCTGACCCAGCTGTGCCTGAAGCCCATGCAGCTCTGAAACTTCTCAGAGACGTGAACCCGTGCGCTGTTCCTTTGGCTTGTTCCAGTTCTGACTGCATGTTCTTCCCACTAGAATTAAATAGTTCTGATAGCGATTATTAGGGCTGGAGCGATAGCACAGCAGGTAGGGCATTTGCCTTGCACGCAGCCAGCATGGCCGACCCAAGTTCAATTCCTCCACCCCTCTCGGAGAGCCTGGCAAGCTACCGAGAGTATCCCGCCCGCACGGCAAAGCCTGGCAAGCTCCCCGTGATGTATTCGATATGCC
>JAOXYA010309403.1:0-18764 GCA_028565675.1 Sorex palustris | reverse complement strand
AACAACAAAGTCTCCAATGGAGACGTTACTGGGCCCGCTCGAGCAAATCGATGATCAACGGGAGGGCCTTTTACCTTGGATCCCCAAAGTTTACAGACTCCTAAGAAGTTGTACCAGTATTCAAACGTTAACACCTTCAAATTGCACTACTTACAACTTCCCAAAGAGGAAAATCCATGACATTTTCTGCTCTTCCTCAGTCTAGAACATTCCCTTCTCTGCTTTGCACTCATCCCTAACAATGACTCAAGTATCTTCACCCTCTGCTCTCTCCTTACTCCCAATTTCAGCCTAGGGAGAAGTGGGACCTCTGACCTGCTATTTTGTTCTACCCCAACTTTTACGGCAACTGTCTTGAAGCAAAGCTTATGGCCCCCTTCTGGTTCCTTCTCTCCTGCCAAATACTGGCTTTGTGCAAAGATGTCCTTAGCAAACATTTGATGAGCAAACAAATCAACAAAGGAGTGGATTTAAATTTCACAGAGAACTCTGAGCCCAAGTTGTCAAGAGAAGACCTGAAAACAAAACAAAACAAAACAAAATAAAAAACCTTCTTTGGCTTCTTTTTGTCATGTCCAAAGCCAGAGTTTCTAGTATTAGTCACAGCGCTGAAGTAAAAACAACTTGCATGATGTTGAGGACAAAACCACATTCTGAACACGTGAGTGCCTATAAACTCTGCCCTGATGATCTCTGTAGAAGTTGGAATGAGACTCTGGGTCTCAAGGATGGTACCTACCTTCCTGGGCAGCTTGATTGGCCAGCTGGCTCTGAACCCTCTTTGCTAAAGAGTAAGCCACTTTCCCTGAGAATTTGGGATCCCTTGGATGAGCTGCAACTGCAAAGTTGTCCTTAAAGATTTGCGGGTGGGGGGGGGCTCCACGCCAGCATTCCATTGGTTGGAAAGTGAGATGGGACTACTTACAAGAGGTCCTGCGGATGGAGATATCCTGGGTACCTAGTGCCATATTTGGCTACACGGAGGCCTCTGCCACCTTTGGTCTTGGCTGGTGGTTACAAAAGTGACTTTCATTTAGTCTTCGGTAATTTGGCATGGTTGTTATTTGTTCTGAGAAAAACATCTGACTGACAATTCTGAGCTTGCCAAAGGAGAAAGCAGAAGTGCATCAAGTGGGGGGAGGGATTTCCCCTGAACTTTGGGATAAATCTCATACTTGCCTAAAAATCCCAAATTCCCCCACGTGCCCCCCCCCCCCACTCTCTCGTCTCGGCTTCTGAGTCTCATTCCTAGAGACCTCAGCTTTCATAAATAGGATCATCTAGTCTTGGCTCACTTATGTGATGCCTCTACATGCAGTTGGTTTTTGAGTGGTAAGAAATAGATCTTGTGAGTGAGGGTTTGCTGGGAAGTGGCCAATTCGTTTATTATTACTGTGGTTAATAACACGTTATCGTTTTAGTGAAGGTTCCGAGGTTCTAAAACTATGGGTTCTTTCATTTAATCATTGCATCAATCTGAGAAGTACTGTTCTGATTTTCCCACTTTCTACTGAATAAGTAAAAAATAAAATATTGACTATTCACAGAGCTACAATAGTTAAAATTGAGCTAATATGGGAAAACAAGACTTGGAGATGGGGTTTGGGACCACACTTGGCTGTGCTCAGGGCTTACTCTCGGCTCTGCCCTCAGGAATTACTGCTGGAAGTGCTCTGGAGCCCATGGCAGGTGCCAGGGGATTGAACCCAGGTTTGCCATGTGCAAAACAAGCACCCTGCCCTCTGTACTATCTCTCTGGCCCCAAAGAGATACTTTTAAAGATGTAGTTTAAAGACATGATGTTGGTTTTGGACAACATCCATTAGTGCTCACGACTAATTCCTGATTCTGTGCTCAGGTTTCACTCCTGGTGTGACTCAGGGGACCCTATGGAATATCAGCTACTCAGAAGGCAAATTTCTTTTTTTCTCTTCAAATTTTCTTCTGTGTTTATTGCATTAATGCTCCGTTAAATGTCAAACTAATCAAATAGTAATAAATATAAACTACGTTATTGATACCTCATAATAACATTCTAGTGATGAAGTGTAACTTTTTAAAAATTTTTCAGTTGAATCACAGTGAGATATAGCTACAAGGTTGTTAATGATTGGGTTTTAGTTATATATTGTTTCATCTCTTACCAGTGTACATTTCCCACCACCAATGTCCCCACTTTTAGGACTGGATTTAGCTCAGCGGTTAATTTGTCGGACCACAGAGCTTTGTTTTGTAACCAATGTCCACTGTTTTACTGCCCTCCCCCCACCTGTCTCTGTAGAAGGGACTTTTCTTCTCTCTCTGTCTCTGTCTCTCTGTCTTTGTCTGTCTGTCTGTCTCTCTCTCTCTCTCTCAGCATTATTGTTTGCAATATAGATACTGAAAGGATATCATGTATATCATAAGGCAAATGTCTTAAACCCTGTATTCTCTCTCCAGCCCAGGACTTCTTAAAATTTGAGGCCACACTTTAATCTCCCAAGTCAAAGGCTAACACTATCCTCATGTTATATCATGACTGTGGTAAGCGTCTATCAGGCTGCTTTGTCAACAATAGTGTAGTCCAGGAGTTAACAATCTCTAGCCTTCAAACTATAGCTTCCTACCCAAAAAATGTATTCATAAGCTAAAAATTGCATTTACATTTTCAAATGGTTGTGAGGGAAAGATTATTTTGTAGCACACACAAATAAAATGAAATTTAAATTTCAATGTCCTTATGCAGCTTTGCGGACAAGGTCACACTCATTTGTGGACAGGTGGTCTATGTGTGCTTGTGCACTACAGTGGCAGTGTTGAGGGCTTGCACCAGCATCCCACAAAGCCTAAATATTTACAGCAGATTGGGGGTTCCCTTGAACCCAAATTCTGAGACACTCAGGTGGTAGGCTGGTAAAAAAATTACCAAAAATGGTCAAAGAGACAGTATAACGGGCAGGGTACTTCTCTTGACCTCCTTTGAATCAATCCTCGGCACCACATACTGTCCTTGTGTCCCACCACGAGTGATCCCAGAGCACAGAGTCAGGAGAAAACCCAAAGACACCCCCTGCCCCCCCCACAAAAAAAGAATTTATCAAAGACCAAAAGTCTTTGGTCCCTGGTAATGGGAGAAAAAAGTGTGGCGGGCTCCAGTGCCTGGAGCAAGGTGAGCTGGAAAGAGCAGGTGTGAGTCAAGGAATTCATTGCAGAGACCTTACTAAAGAGTTTGCTTTTCTGGAATCTTTATATGGCACAGGAATTACCATTTCACCCACTAATACCATACAAATGGACTCTTAATATGGTCAAGATTCATATTGTTAAATTATCGAATGACTATATTCAAAACTACTGAAACTAAGTTCACATTCCTGTTTTGGATACCATATATTTTGTTTGATGCCTTCCTCTAGTAGTGAGCTATATCATTTTTGTAGCTGTTGTTTGTTTGGGGGCCAAACCTGGCTGTATTTTAGGCTTACTCCTGTGATGCTTGGGGGGGTCTATGGAGCTGGGATCAAACTTGGATTTGGCTGCATGCAAGACACCTAACCTGAACTACTGTTTCTTGGCTTGTGGTTTGTTTTTCCAGGAGGACAATCCCTGTGTAAAGTGTGTGACCTTGCTTTATGTTTGTGAACACACTTACAGTCCTCTTCCAGATAACACCCAGTGATATCCCAGAGCACCCATTATTTCCAGAATCCCTTGGGGGTCCATGTAGCCATCTGGAGACATGAATCCATTTATTTGTTTGAAGCAATTGATCCCCTTACCCATGAAAATGCATGTAAAAATTTTTATACCTTATTTTTCCCAGAGAATTTATAAAATATACCCCGTGTTTCCTTAAAGATGAGTTGTCTCCTTAAAGATGCAAGTTCCAACCTTAAGATAATAATTGGTAGTAAAAGCTTATTATCAGCCCTGCTGAGCCTTCCACTTTCCAGACATATTTTCATTTTAACAGTGGGAAACATGAGCTTACATGAGAAGGGATTTAGAATGCCAGTGAAACCTGAATTTCAGTTTAGCAAGTATACAGTAGAGCAATTTTGAACCAGGAGCGAGGTGTTAATTATTATTTAATGTCTATTAACTTTTTTTTCAGACTGAGGGAAACACTGGGTATTGCTCAGGGCTTACTCCTGGGTCTTCACTTAGCATTCACTCCTGGTGGTGCTCGGGGACCATATGGGATGCCAGGGATCGAACTGAGATTGGCCATGTACAAAGTAACTACTCTACCCACTATACTATCTTTCTAGCCCCAAAACTTATTTACTTTTATTGAAACTACCAAGCTCAATTATGAGAGTGCTAAGCACTCCAACCCCCAATCAAGGCTTTCATCGATCGAATCCCGCATACACCAATTCTGTAATCAAGATCATAATGATCAAAATGGAGATCACCTAAAGGTTAATACACTAATTGTTTTGCAGGATGAAAACTCTTACTATATCAGTGAAGTGAGAGCGTATCTGACCATTTCAAATCCAGGTTAGTACTCAGAAGACTGTTGCACCCATGACTTCTAGATTTTCACCCCATTGAATTCGCTAATATTTACTCCCGCTTTTGAAAGTCAGACAGAGAATTCCCGGTTATGTTGCTTTGTAAGAACTTTGCTGGACTTGCTTCCACTAGTTTTCTCGTGATTATGCCAGATTATGCTGGAGATCATTGTCAGCAATAATTGTTGACCAGCTTTTGGACAGGTTAACTTTTGTTTTGTTTTTCTTTTTGGGTCACACCCGGTGATGCACAGGGGTTACTCCTGGTTCGTGCACTCAGGAATTACTGCTGGCGGTGCTCAGGGAGCCATATGGGATACTGGGAATCGAACCCGGGTCGGCAGCATGCAAGGCAAATACCCTATCTGTTATGCTATTGCTCCAGCCCCTGGACAGGTTAACTCTTGATAGTATAGTTGATTCTGTATTCTTGGGATCACATATTCTAAAAGGTACTTAGTGCCTATTAAGTACCCATCCCTGTAATAGGCACTGAAGATCCACAGTTACCCAAACATGTGGCCCTTGCCTGCGTGAAGCTTACATCCAACCAGCAGGGAGAAGACTATGCATAATAAACCCCAACACGTGGCAAAATTATACTACACAGAGATGAGTTCTATGGGCAAACACAAGCAGGATGTGTAGGAATGAAAGCTTTTGGGGGCCGGGCATTAGGGAAGAACTTGGAGGAGGCACACAGAGGAGGTGAGCTTCAAGCCAAGAAATATCCCCAGGTGGGCACAGTTGGGCCGTGGGAATCTTGCCAGGTGGCAAGACAGCAGGGACAGAGGCCCCAGCGACTGAACTTGCTAGTATGTTCCGGGAGTTGCAGGGACCAGTGTGAGAGAGAGAGCAAAGTGGAAGGAGAGCTCTCAGGGACAGCCAGGCCAGAGCATCAGCCAGGCAAGGGGACAGCTCAGGGTTTTCTCCTAAAGTGCAAAAAACTGCCATCAGGGAACTGATAGGTCTGATGGACACTTACCATCGTTCACCTGGTTTAGACTTGTCCAGACACCGCAGCTTGACGAAATCCTAAAATGTTCCTTACAGAAAAAGGGAAATTCTGAGTCAAATTGGGGGAGTATTTTAGAGGCCACCCCCTATTCTCTGGGTAGTCAAGGTTTTGGTCATCAACCTTGACCAAGTACCTCCTCTGCACCAAGAGATTTCACATCTGTAGTTTTTTGTTGTTGTTGGGGTTTTTTGTGTGTTTTGCTTTTTGGGTCACACCGGCAATACACAGGGTTACTCCTGGTCTTACACTCAGGAATTACTCCTGGTGGTGCTCAGGGGACCATATGGGATGCTGGGAATCAAACCTGGGTCGGTCACATTCAAGGCAAACGCCCTATCCACTGTACTATCACTCCAGCCCCTCACATCTGTTTCTTTCCTTTCAAAATTCTGTCTTTGGTGAGCTAAAGCCTATTGTTTTACTAACTATGGAACTTATACCAAAGAAATTTGCCAGAAAATGACAGTGTGGAGAAACATTTGTGTGCCACATTGGCTAGAGTGCATTAGTACTATTTGAAATGATGCCCATCTATGTGGCTGGGAGATTTTAGGGCCGACAACTCCCCTTCATACACCTTAACACACCGAGAAGCGTTTCCTTTTATCGACTGGGGAGTGAAGATGATGAATACTAACAGAAATTACTTAATATTATAACTAGGTATGAACCAAATGTAGGTCAGCGGGAAGGTAGGATTCTGTCAAGAGCCGGAAGGGAGGAAAAGACATCCTCTAAGGTTCTCATGTCAATGTGATGACATTCCAATTTACTTGGTGCGGCCTTCAGATATTCCAAACAGGGCAGAAAATCATGTCCCTAAGGTCTAGTGGGGGATTTTATGTTCTTGAAAAAAAAAGTGACAAGGCCCATGAGAGAACCACATCTGAAGGAAGCAAACAGGCCGCTTGTGTACAGACCCCAGCCGCAGTAGCAACTCACCAGATAGTCACCAGGATTCTTATTTGTGTCTCGCCTTTGCCTTGCCAGAGAAAAGTTACTCGGGGATGAAGACCTCTCTGATGATGTTTGAGGCCACGCTTGGGCACTCCTTCAAGTGTGTGAGTGAACAGAGTGTCCAGCTGTCGCGCCACCTGCAACTGAAAATGATGAACACCCAGCTTCAAGCTTTCGACTTTGAAGGAGCCCACTTTGGAAATGGTAAGTCAAGGATTCTTCAAGTTGGAAGACTTCAGGGATGGGACCCGGGACAGAGCACTGGGGTTGAGGCTCTGGCCTTGCCTGCGCTCCACCATCAGTTCCCATTGATGGTCCCCCAAGCACACCCAGGCTGCACTCCTGAGCCAGGAGTAGCCCCTGAACCCTAGCAGAGGCTGACCCAAAGCACGTGCTCTCCCCACAGACAAAAACAAAAACAAAACAAAAAAAAAGAAAGCTTCCGAGTTTCTTTCGAGTTCTTTCTGGCTGAAGCTGCCCAAGGGATTAGTAACACAGGAGCTTCCTAGAAAAGTGTGATGGCCCTGAGCACTCAGTGGGTTTCTTTGACCACGTCCCTTCCCACCACCAACCTCTATATCAGACACCTTCATGCGCTCATGTCCACTGCCCTTCCGCTGCTGAATGAATGTCCCTGTCCTAGCAAATCACTCATTCTGACCCATTTCAGTACACAGGCATACACTCAAAACAGCACCAACTCTCTTCTGCCCAGCCCCTGCCAGGGAGGACTTGGTCATTTGGGTATATCTGGGGCACCGTAAAGATCCAAAGCATTTGTGATGTCTAAAACTCAGGGTTTCTGAATCCCCTATATCCCACGGGCAGAGGGAAAAAGAAAATGAAGTGATTTGTCAACCCGTAAACCCTCTGTGGGGTCCCCGGCCCTACCCCACAGGCTATTCCACAAGAGTGGTCCTTCCTGTTCATCTTGATTTCCATCCAGCATTTTCTTTGGGTTTTAACCTTTACTAAGGGAAGCAGATTCAAGGCCAAAATCTGGAGGCAGGTTGGGTAAAGTTCCAAGAAAATTTCTTTTTTTTTTTCTCTTAGACGGTAAAAGCACTAAAATAATTTCATCAGGATTTGAAGCTTAGTTTCAAAAACATCTTTCTCACAGTCCCATGATATTATGAATATCACTTGATTATTGAAAATATTCAGTGATCTTGGAGTAAGAGAGATAGTACAGGGGTTAGGGTTTTTTGTTTTCTTTTGCATTCTGCCAATCCTGACTCCACAGATGATGGTGCTCCCAAGCAATGGAGCCGTCCCTGAGACCACTGGGTATGTCTCCACCCTGAAAAAAAAATACTTAGTGAGCTTAGCCAGAAATCAAATTTCTGGAAGCAGATAGTTCAGGGGTTAAGGCACTTGTCTAGCACAAAGCAAATCCTGGTTCAATCCCTGGCACCACACATGATTTGGAAGGGGAAGGAGGGAGGGAAGGAGGAAAGGAGAGAGAGGGAGAGAGAGAGGGAGAGAGAGAGAGGGAGAGAGAGAGAGAGAGACAGAGAGAGGAAAACTCTTTCTGCAATTCAGATCTGCAATACAAGTTTGATTTGTCTTTGAGTTCCATGATAAAGTTAAGGATGTTTATCCAGCAGAAAACTTCTGTTATGTTTAGTGGAAAACATTTAACAAAAGAAGGAGAAAAAAAAGCAAGACTTGCTTTGGATGCTCTGATTTCTGTAGGCTCCCCCCCCCACGAGTTTTACAATTACTACTTTCACCATTGGGCAAGATTAAATATTAAAATTTATTGGTAATTTTCTCTCCCTCCCCCCCCATCTTCCCTTCTTTGTTAGCTGGTCTCAAATTTTCCAGTAGTGGGAAACTTTTAGAAGTCATTATGAGCGTTTGGGGGAACTCTGCAATGCATTGGGGCATCTGAAAAATCTGGCACACACTCACTCTTCCCCCATGAAGGAGTCTGTGAAACAGGAAGTGAGCAGGTCTTGGAAACTGCTTACTGGCAAGAGTGAGAAAGAAATCTTTCAGCAGCACTTGCTGGTCCTGGGACAGCAGGGCCCACAAGGAAATGCAGACAAGCAGCCCTTTGTCTTCCAGGACCCTCTCCTACGAAGGGTCCCAAAGCCCTGTGCAATCTACCTCCACCTTCTTTTCCTGTTACTCATTCCACTGTCCTTGCTCCAGCTCAGCTTCAATTCTTGGTCTCTGGGCTTCAAATTGTATTGAAGACACACCAATGATGAATATGTTGTTCTTTAAGTGAGGCTTTCAGCCAGAAGAAAAGGGGGGGACGACCTAGCTTGAAAAAATAAAGGGACACAAAGCGATAATATTGCAGATAGGGCCTTGCCTTGCACATGGCCAACCTGGGTTTAATTCCCAGCACCCCAGATGGTCCCTTGATCTCCACCAGGAGTGATCTCTGAGCTCAGTGCCAGGAGTAACCTCTGAGCACCGCCAGGTGTGGCCCAAAGAGTTAAGGTCCAGCAGGGTGTTTTCAAAGGCATTAGTGCAGAAAACTCCGGGGGAGTGGGGAGTGGGGGGACGCAGAAGACGGTGTGATGAATGCAGTGAGGGTGGAGGGACACCAGAAAAAAAAAATCTCACAAAATGGGTGACGTTTCAACAAGTGCTTGGAGAACCGGAGAAGAATCGAGCCAAGTGTCAGAGCTCAGCCTGGTCAAAAAGAATGAACATCCAAAATAACTCCTGACTCGCACATGCTCCAGCCCCGTTCTCGAAAAACCCGCAGCCAAGAAGGGTGGACACAAAGCACCAGGCTCTTTTGGAGCCTTGCAGTCCGCGAGCACCGCCAGGGGTCGCTCCTGAGCACAGAGCCAAGTGGTACCCACCCCTCCCAGCAACCCCGTTACCAAAAATTAAAACCAACCAACCAACCAACCAAAAACAGAGTCTGCAAAGTGTGCCTCTAATACCAGGACTCCCCCTCTAGACCAAGAGCCCTGACTGTCTGAGAGATGGGTTTGCGCCTGCTCTTGCTTTGGGGTCAGCCCACTGCCCCAGCCCCGCTCACAGAAGCCTAAGGGGGTTTAGGGGTGGGGAGTGGCGTCCTGCCGTCTCAGGCCCCTTGAGAGCGCATGCACACTCCCAGGGGGTCCCGAGACACCCGAGCAGGAAGGGCTGCAGGTGCCCCCTCCGCCCCGCCCCCCCACCCCACCCCCCCGCCAGAGCTCCCCTGCAGAGCCCCGGGCAGGCAGGCTGGGGCAGAATCACCTCCCCGCACGGTGGCCAGCCTGTAACACCTGTTACTCTGACTTCAATTACAGCCGAGGACTGCTTCAGTGACACAAGCAGGAGAGAAGCCCCCGTGGCCGTGGGCCTGAGTATCGCAGCCCTGCTTGTCATTTTGCTATCCGCATGCGTGGTGGCCAGAAAGAAGCCGGGTGGAGGATATGAACGCGTGTAAAGCCCCCCTTGGCGCTTGCCCAGAGGGCCTGGGGGACTCTAGCTGCCAGTTCAGCCCGAAGCCAAGGGATTGACTTCTCTAGTTGCCCTTCCCACCCCCCAACCCCGGTGGGTAAACTTAACTTTCCAGCCCGAGGCCAGCCCAAAGTTAGCTAAAGAAAACCACGTGGGTTGGGGGTCCACCTTCCACAGTTGATAA
Organism: Sorex palustris; assembly: GCA_028565675.1. NCBI lineage: Eukaryota > Metazoa > Chordata > Mammalia > Eulipotyphla > Soricidae > Sorex > Sorex palustris. The sequence goes on along the minus strand of JAOXYA010309403.1, from coordinate 8,692 downwards.
TGCGGAGCTGGTTGCAAGAACCTGGGACAAAAGGCAGAAACAAAAGTAGGGTGCACGTGAGAAGGAAAACCCAAAGACCTGAGAACTGTGGGAAGGAAAATTTCAAGCGGCATTGATTTTTCTGTGCATTTTGTTGGTTTGGGGGCCACACTTGGTGGTACTCAGGGCTTACTCCTTACTCTGTGCCCAGGGATCACTCTCGATGGGACTCCAGGGATCATATAGGGTTCCAGGGATCAACTGGGATTGGTGGTGTGTAAGGCGAGTGCCTTAGCCGCTGTCCTATCCCTGGGGCCCTCTCTCATACATCTTTGAGAGTCTCCAGATAATTTTTAAAAAAAATTTAATAGATCACTTTTTAAAAAAACTAATCCATTTCAAAATAGTTTCTGAAGTGATTTGAGGGCCAGAAAGGGAGAGTTTGATGCCTTGAATGTGTTCTTTGTATACAAGAGGCCTGGATTGAATCCCCAAGCACCCCAGGAGTAACCACCCAAGCAGTTAGGAGTAGCCCCTGACTTCTTGGCATGACCCCCAAACCTAAGTGAATAAAGTGACTATAAACTCCTAGATTTTGTCCCAGCCTTATGCATTTAAAGAACAGATTTAAACCTTAAAATATGCTGACATTTAAACACACACACACACACACTCACACACACTCACACACACACACACGCTAAGGGCTCAAGGGAACTGGAGCACATGAGTGGCATGTGAGAAATCTGGGCTTAGTCCCCAGGAACCGCATAGTCCCAGGAGCATAACCAGGTGTCACCCAAAATCCAAAAGTGAAAAAAAAGATATTTTTTACACTATTGCTCTATAAATGTTCGTCTTACAAATAAGTGTTGGCAGGCAAAAGCTTGATCAATGTTAGTTCTCCAATTCCTTCACCTCCTTTTAATCTCTGCTTTCCTAACCCTTTTTTTCTTTTTCTTTCTTTTCTGTGGGGTGGGTGGAGTTGTTTTTTTGTTTGTTTGTTTGTTTGGGGGCCACACCCAGTGGTTCTTAGGGGGCTACTACTGGCTCTTTGCTCAGGAATCGCTCCTGGCAGGGCTCTGGGGACCATATGGGTGATGTCGGTGGGTCCCACTGGTGGCTCATGTGTAGCGGGGAGGAGAAAGACAGTCACTTTCTCCTGATTGGTCTCTGCCACCTGGGACCCAGGGTTACTGGATTCTTGTCTCACCTCACAGAAAGAAATTTCAGGAGTAGACAAGCCGTGACATTACACCATTTTATTTGGAGGTTTTGAAGGGAAGGAGGGAGAGGAAGTGGGAGAAGGTGGAGAGTAACATGCTCAGGAGAGAACCCGGGCTTCTCCAGGGGCGGAGAGACCCCCTGCACACATCCCAGCATTAGACTGGAAAACATGAAAGTAAACATCTCAAGAGGGGAAATGCAGGTGACACATTTGCTCGGCCGCGTGGGCGGGAGCAGCATATGAGCGCTCCTACTTTGTTCAAGGTGGCTTTTGTAGAGTATCTTTTCTGGGTGTCTTGGTCTGGATTGTTCTGAAGTCTTCTCTGGGCTGAATCACTAAAGTTAGGGTATTCGAGGAATTTCCTACATGGGGAGGGGTCCAATCTCATCAGAGTCCGGTGCTGGCGCCAGGTGAGGGTCTTATCAGGCCTTAGTTCCTATTTCCTGAAAGGTTGGCCTTTGGCAACTTCAGAGTTATTCCTTCCCAGGAAATTGACTGCCCTCTCCTGGGGAGGGGGCCTTCCCTAGCTGCCTGCCTGCCTCCATCATTGGGGTGCCTGGGATCACACCCGGCTCAGCCACCTGCAAGGCAAACACGTTACCCACTGCCCTCCTGCTCTGGTCCCTCTGTTTTTCTTCCATTCGAGTCGAACCTTGTAAGTCTGTTCACGTGGGGTCGGGGGACAGCAAGCAGAAGAGGCAAACACCCCCCAGATCACCACCCACTTCCCTTTTGAAGAAAAGATTTACAAAAGCGCACGTAGTTGGAAACTTCCCTGTCTGGTGTGACGGATACTGGTAGGGAAATTCTCTTAAAATTGACTTGCCTCCTTCGTGGGAGTTCGGTCACATTGTTGACTTCCAAGGACCAGGCTTTGATTTCAGAGGAAGGACGTGTCAGGGAATTCAGGATGTTCTGAAGTGCTCTTCCTGGCGCGGGAAGGCTTGCTCTTCTACGTTTTTCCAGAGGTGCCCTTTCCCTGTGCCAACAGGAGACTGGTGAGGTGCTGCTGGCAGCCCTCAGTGTTTATCCGGACACTCACGGGCTCTTTCCGTCCCCGCTCTAGCTCTCCAGGCCTTTCTCAGAAATGGGGGAGGTGGCATGGGCTCCCAGCAGCTTCAAGCCAGTTTGAAGAGCCCCTGAAGAGGGTCAGGAAATTCCTGATTGGGTCATACTTCAGGACATGTGGTGAAAATGTGGGCTGAGGACTCCATGTTCCCAAAAATGGCAGGCTCCAGGGCACAAGGGCCTGGCTTTGGGGGAGCACCATTCTCTCCCGCGACTCCAAAGCCAGCGCTGAGGTGGAGGAGGGAGGGATTCGGAGGCAGGACCCCCTGCATTGCTGGCCAAGCAGTTCCCTCAAGGTCAACCTTCCAGAGGAGGGAGTACTGAGACAGACGGAGAGAGAGGTGCGATTTGGGTTTGAAATGGGGAGTGAGATAATCAGTGGGTTCTTTGAGGGGTCCTGGCAGCTGCTTTGACGACCACTACTAACACACACACACATACATACATACACACACACACACACACACACACAAACACACACACGCCCCAGTCAGTTCTTTTGTGTGTGGATGTGTGGTTTGGCAGTCACGCCTGGCAGTGCTCAGAGCTTACTCAGGGTTCTGTGCTCAGAGATCATTTTTGTTGGGGCTCAGCGGACCATATGGGGTGCCAGGGATTAGGGATCGAAGCCAGGTAGCCCCGTGCAAGCCTTAGCTGTTGTGCTGACCCCTGTAATTTTTGAATTGAATTTAAAGAAACATTCCCATAACCCAAACCAGCCCCATTCGCATGATTAGTAAAGTAGCCTGTGACTGGATTATTTTTCCTGTAGCTCTGCCCCTTTTCTGCAGGGACACCGAGGAACAGCGGGTGTGTGTGTGGGGGTGGGGGGGTGCACTCCCACCCCAGGGCAAAGCTGAATTGTGAGCCTCAAGTTGTGACCTCTGGCGTCCTCCCCACCCCCATAAGCCCTGCCAGGTCTTTCCTGAGCCTCTGGCTTCTATTGGCCCCTGACTGTATCCTTCCTGCTATCTGCTCCCTTCCTCCGTTTGCTGCTGCAAGTAGAACTTCTTGACTTCTTCCCTCACTCTGCAACTCCTCATCAATGTAGATGCACATCCCTCCCCTGAATTATTGTTTCACATATAAAAGCTGGCAGGAAACACAGTGGGGGCTCCCTTCTCCCCTCCTCTAACTGCCTCTGATCCATGTTATTACAGGGACAAAGCATCGGTTTTTGTTGTTTTTTTTTCGTGTGTGTGTGCATGGTTTTTTTTTTCTTTTTGGGGGGGTCACACCCAGTGATTCACAGGAGTTATTCCTGATTCATGCACTCAGGAATTACTCCGAGACCATATGGGATGCTGGGAATCAAACCCGGTCGGGCCTCGTGCAAGGCAAATGCCCTACCCACTGTGCTATCACTCCAGCCCCTAAAGCATCGTTTTTTAATGATTCATATCAAGACTCTGTAGCGGCATTAGACTAGATGCCCTTGGCTGTTCTCTGTTGTTGCTGAGATGATGTTTCTCGGGTCTCACAATTCTGTTGTAATTTTACACGCATGCAAATTTCATATAAAACACTGATTCATGGGTTGTCTAAGTCCATAAGGGCAGGGGAGAGGGCGAAGAGGGGAGCGTAGACTCTGTATGCAGAAGCTGCCAGAGCCCCTTTGGGTGTTACACACCCCCCAAAAAATAAAACACCAAATATACACACAAGTCTAAATTAGATTTTCTCCCAGAGGACAGTTTTAAATGGCTATAACATTCTATGGCACTAATTTTTAATTTTTATAAAAATGAATTCAAAAGTAATGCAGGCAGTTGGTTTAAAAACTGTAAGCACTCTAGACATATATGAAATGAAAACTTAGAAGCTATCTGGGCCAGAGAGATTGTGTAACAGGTAGGGCATTTGCCTCACAAGCAGCTGACCCGGGTTAGATCCCAGGACCTCGATGGTTTCCGAACCCCCATCGGGGGTGATCCCTGAGCACAGAGTCAGGAGTAAGCCCTGAGCATCGTCAGGTATGGCCCAAAGACCAAAACCCAAAACCCAATTAAGATATTTTCCTTAAGATAAATAATTGAAAAAAATTTAGTAACGTGGCGATATATTCTAAGGAAGCCAGGAAGAACCTTGAGATTAAGAATTTGTTAAGGCTGTGAACTTTGCCTTCCCTCTCCCCATAAAGGAAAAATCACTAAAAAGAAGGGGAGGTGGGATGAAAGTGAGCTTTCGAGCAAATTGATGAACAATGAGAGGACAGTGACAGATCTTTAAAATTAGCAAAAGATACACCAACATATACAATTTCTTCCGGGAAAGACAGTGGGACCTAAACGTACTATTCAACTGTAAGGGTAATGGGCAGACTGCCTCAAATGTAGAACAATTCAACACAGAATCCATGAGCCCTTTTGTTTGTCTTTATCTCAGGACCACGGTCACCAGTACTAAGGGTTACTCCTGGCTCAGTAGTCAGAGATCAGTCTGATGCTGGGACGCAGAGGCAGTGCTTGGTTGAAAGTCAGCAGTTTTGAAAGCAGACCATTTTCCACTATCTCTCCAGCCCCACGTGCTTCTTTTTATTTATTTATTTATTTATTTTTAATTTTTATTAGTGACACACCATGAGGTACAGTTGTAGATTTACAATTTTTTGTGCTTGGGTTTCGGTTATACAATGATCAAATACCCATCCCTCCACCAGTGCCCATTTCCCACCACCACGAATCCCAGTATCCCCCCCCACCTCCCATCCCCCCCATCCCACCCTGCCTCTGTGGCAGGCATTCCCTTTTGGAGAACTAGATATTTTAATCTACAGAAGTCGTCTTGTAATCACCCTATAATATCATAAAAATAAAATAATGTAGAAGGAACTAATTTTTTTAAATTCTGATAAAATATAGCTAAGCATCAGAGAAAAAGTTATAAACCTCTTGAAAAGTACTTTCTTTTCGGAGAGGAGGCTAATTGACCTAAGAGAATACATACCAAAGGGCTGGAGAGGCAGAGGAGGGTCAACGCGTTTGCCTTACATGCAGGTGACCCCAGTTCAATCCCCAGCACTGCATATGTCTCCCCCCCGCCCCCACAAGTGCCTACAGGGGCGATCCCTGAGCACTGTCAGGAGTAAGCCTCCAGCACTGCTGAGGGGACTCCCAAACCAAATAACTTATCTATACTGAAGGTGCAAAGCAATTAGGCTCAAAACTTTGATCAGAATGTCGCCCACGCAAATGCCCGATGTTATTTTTCTCCAAATCTCAAGTGGAATTCCAAATGTGTACTTATTTTTCTTCTTTTTGGTTTTTGGGCCACACCTGGTGCTCTCGGGTTACTCCTGGCTCAGTGCTCAGAGGGCTATAGGTACTAGGAATTGAATCTGGACCCTCCCCATTCCAAGCACAAGTGCTTCGAGCTACCTTCCTGACTCTCTCTCTCTCTCTCTCTCCCCCCCCACCCCCCGCCCACCTGAAGTCCAGGCACTGAGATTTACAAAGTTTTCTGTGACTCAGTTTCAGGCTTCCAATGTTCCAATGCCAATTCCTTCACCGCTGTCCACTTCCCTCTGCCCAGTTTCCTGCTAGCCTCCAGTCTGTCTCTATGGCAGGCAGCTTCCCCCACATACACACCTTCCTTTTAGGCACTGTAGCTTGTGATACTGTTACTGATACAGTTTCATGCATAACATTTTTTTTTTTTTGCTTTTTGGGCCACACCCGGCGATGCTCAGGGGTTCCTCCTGGCTCATGCACTCAGGAATTGCTCCTGGCGGTGCTCGGGGGACCAGATGGGGTGCTGGGAATCGAACCTGGGTCGGCCATGTTGGCTGCATGCAAGGCAAACGCCCTACCCGCTGTGCTCTCGCTCCAGCCCCTCGTGCATAACATTTTACCCCTTTCTCATACCCACCCCCCTCCAGAGTGACCAGTTCACCACTGTTTACCATTGTCATAGTGTTCATCTGTGTGTGCGGCCCTACCTTTCCCGCAGCGGGGGCACTCAAGACCAGTTCTCATGTTCTTCGTTTCTACTGTTTGGGGCACTTGCCATTCCCCTACCGTGTTTCCTTACTACCCCTCTTGCACAACGTCCTGCACATGAGAGAGGTCATCCAGCACTACAGCAGCAAACTGCACGATTTCCTTCCTTCTCTGGCTGAATTTACAGTCCACTGTGTAGATGTAGCATAGTTTCTTTATCCGGTCATCTCTTGGGGGGCACCTAGGTTGTTCCCAGATTCTAGCTATTGTGAATAATGCTGCAATGAACATGGGAGTGCAGAGGTCTTTTCTGCACTGTGTTTTTCAGCCGTCGAGGTAAATTCCAAGAAGCGGAATTTCTGGATCAGATGGAAGATCAATACCTAGCTTCGTGAGGAGGGTCTGTAACATTTCCAAAGAGGTTGGGCCAGCTGACATCCCACCAGCAGTGAATGAGGGTCCTCTTCCCCACATCTATTCCAGCATTGGGTTAGATATTTTTTGGGGGGGGGGGATTTTTTTCCCTCCCTTTTGATGCGTACCAATCGCTCTGGTGTGAAGTGATATCTCACTGTTGTTTTGAGTTGCATTTCCCTGGAGTGATCTCCACAGATCACAGAACTTTCTTTTTTTTTTCTTTTTGGGTCACACCCAGCAATGCACCAGGGGTCACACCTGGCTCTGTACTCAGGAATTACCCCTGGCGGTGCTCAGGGGACCATACGGGATGCTGGAAATCGAACCCGGGTCGGCCGCATGCAAGGCAAACGCCCTACCCACTGTGCTATTGCTCCAGACCCTCTTTTTCATTTTTAGCTCACATCAAGCAGTGCTCAGGAATTTCTCCCAGCTGTGCACTCAGATACCACTCCTGGGGTTTGGAGGACCACATGGGACCCCAGGGATTGAACCAAGGTCAGCCACATGCAAGGCAAGTGCCCTACCTGCTATGCTATATCTCTGATCTTCAAAGACCATTTTTCCATATGCCTTTTGGCCATTTGTATGTCTTGAAGAAGTTTCTGTTCTCTCCATTTTTTGATGGTGTTCAGTATTTTTTCTTCTAGAGTTCTACCTGTGCTTTGTATATCTTGGGTATTAACCTTATATACCTTGGACATTAACCTCACTCTGTTCTTGACCTTGGTTTTTAGGAGGGACAATTACATGTAAGCCAGGAAAAGAGCCAAATGTACATGCACATAGACAAGTTGTGTTTCTTTTAAAGCTATGTGGAATTTCTGGATCATATGGAAGAGTAAGAGTCAAGTAAGAGATGGAACCAAGCTGGTAATCTAGTTACAAACACTGATATTTCAGGAGTGAATTGGGATTTGTAAGGCTTGGTGATAGTCTTAGTAAAAACTCAAAAAGACCCAGAGAAATAATACCTCTAGATTTTTCGTTTATCATAACTAATCTGTCACTCTCATTTCTACACATTTTTTTTTATATGAAAGACTAAATTCCACTGCAAATGAATTACGGTTGTAGAAACGTTTCTCTCTGTTTGACTTTGTCTCTTCTGCCTTTTAAATAGTGGATTTACTACCATGAAAACTATCACGTGGCCTTTGGGGAGGCTTAGCAGCCCTAGGAAGAACTTTCCCATCCATCTGAGGTGCCAGTGTCAAACCAAGGACCTCATCCGTGCAAGCCATACACCTTTGACTAGTAAGTCAGATTCCTGGCCCCAAGATTTTCACTATGTATTCATGGCAGCCATACCCAGAGTTGCTCAGAAGACCACGAGGCACCAGGGACCCAACAGCATTCCCACTGAGCCCTCCCCACGTCACCGTCCCATCCCACGCTCCGCCCCCAGTTCTTTCTCAGGAGGAGGTCCAGTACCTGCGGCCGCTCAGTCTGCACCCGGCGGAGGCAGTCCGAGCCGTAGATCACTGTGTTCTCAGGGATGACCTCAAAGGTATTCAGGTTACAGCAGGCCCCGATGATGCAGCCACTTGTCAATATCACATTTCTGCCTACGTACGCTGTGGCACAAATATAACAGAAAGAAGAGCAGTTTAGGGCTTCAGAGGGGTCTCTTTCCACCATCTTGGGCCCTGACCATGAGAGACCCAGGATGGACGGCTATGGCCACAGGCCGTTTTTGCTGGCTACGGCAGAGTCTCTAAGCAAGAGGGGGCAAGCACACAGTTCTTCCTCAGAGAGAAGGTGCTTATGCTTGAGATGAAACGGAATTCTCTTTGGGCAAGAGATGTACTCGTGTGTACGAAGCAAAACCACTGCCATGGCTCCGAGCGGGCAGAACTAATAGAATTTGAGCAACCTGGAGCCAGGGAATGGTGATCTGGTTTGCGCCACACCTCAAGGCCAGAAGACACAGAATCTGTGCGATGTGGTACCCCTCAAGGATTTCAACTTACGGAAAAGTAATTAAAATGTAGTTGGTTTGCACAACACCCAATAGGAGAGAGAGAACAAAAGGGAATGCCCTGCCACAGAGGCAGGGTGG
>JAOXYA010309211.1:0-18765 GCA_028565675.1 Sorex palustris | reverse complement strand
ACTGCGGCGAGGGCCCGGCAGTCTGCGCGGGAGGCCGCGGGGGCCGGGTCGCGAGGGAGCCAGGCCGGGCCCGGGGCGCAGGGGGCCCGGGCAGCGGCGCCGCCCCGGGCAGACCCTGCGGGCCTTCGTTTGCATGTCTGCCAGTTACGGATGGGGAACGTCGCTAAGCCGGAGTGAAACTGTTCCTTCGGGTTCTCTCGACGCGGGCAGAACTAGGTCTGGCGCCGGGGACCGCCCGCCCCCCTTCCCAACACTCTCACACGCCCCCTCTTCGGCGACACCGCCCGGCCGGTGTTCAGCTGGGAAGAGCGACACGGATGACGGGTTTGTGTCTTAAAAGCCGGCTGCGAGAGGGGGAAGGGGCCTGGAGTGCGGCCCCACTCCCCCTCCTCCCGACCCGCGGCGAAAGTGCTCCGGACTCGCGCGCTTGGGTCTGGCGCCTCTCCCGTTCCAACCCTTCACCGTCTGTTGGGACAAAATCTTTGTTCACGATATACTAAGGATTCGTGGAAAACCACATTGTAGAACTGGAGTCGTTATTATGAAATGGTTTGCTCCCTGCGACCCCCTGAACTGAGGGCTTCGTCTCACCTACTCCAAGACTCTGAAAGCAGGAAGCTATTACACACTCAGAAATGACCCCCCAGCGGGCCCTGCACCGCCCGCTCCCCGGCTCTGCGCCCCTGCTCTGCCGTCACTACGGGTGGCTGAATCACCTTTCTCCTCTCCAGCCTCCAAGCTTCCCCTCTTGCTGGAGACTTCCTCTCACACCCTCCATTTCCCTTCCAGTGCCCTCTTTTTGCAGTCCTCTCTACCTGGGTGTTTAAGTATAATCAAGGTGCGCCTAAATCTGACCTTAACATGTGAGAGCCACAAGCCACAAGTCTCGGATGTAATTTACATTTTGAAATGACCACATTTTAATAAACATAAATAAGCTGTAAATGCAAATTTACCTAAAATGTAAATTAAAGTGAATTTTAATAATGCATTTCATTCAGTATTTTAAATGTTTTATTGTGCTACCAATATGAAATTATTAGCGAGTTGCTCCGCATTTCTTAACTAAGATTGCAAAATTCAGTGTGTATCTTACACTTAGAACACAGGTAAATTCAGTCCAGGCACATGTTCTTTCCTTGAGAGCAGAGCTTACCCGACCAGCCCACATCACCACTGCCAAGAGGTACAGATTTCATCTCCAACACAGATCCCTCCAATGAGAGCAGACCCTGGGGCCAGCACCCAACTCCCTCCAACCCACACACACTGTTGGGCTGCACTAAACCCCTTCTTGCCTCCTGCCAATCCAACTCCCACCCTGCAGTCACACAAGCCTTTTCAAACACAGGTCTGATTATTGTAGTCTCAGGTTACCATCTTTTAGACTTGCTCCTGGGATAAAGGCAGAATCTTCCCTATGGTGTATACGGTCAGGCGCCCACCTCTTCTTGCTTGCTTATCACAGATGTAGTACTGGCTCCAGCAGCCTTAGGCTGGATCAGTGCTGTCCGTCCCCAAAGACTTGTCCTTCCTTTCCCCTCCCCATCCTGCTCTGTCCATACTCAGCCCCACCCCACCCCACCAAGTAGCCAATTTCAGCTCATCAGACTTCAAGGTAGTCCTCACTTCCTCAAGTAGTCCCTCCTGAAGCCCAGAGCTCTACCTGCATCTAACCTCCTTTAGAGCACCTGCTCTGTGTGACTGACTCCTAAGAGTCGTTAGCGCCAGAGCAAAGGGGCAGTGTCTGATTTAGCTCCCCATCGTATCTTTAGTATCTTACATGGTACCTGGTATTTAGTAGGGGAATCCATAAACATGTTAAAGAAACCAACAAGTCTACCCTGTTCTGACTTAAAGAATCACTGTCACTGTCACTGTCCTCCTATTGTTCATTGATTTGCTCCAGCGGGCCCAGTAATGTCTCCATTTTGAGACTTGTTGTTACTGTGTTTGGCATATCTAATACGTCACGGGTAGCTTGCCAGGCTTTGCTGTGTGGGCGAGATATAACAATAAAATTATTGTACCTAACAACTCCACTATCTTACAGTGCAGCACAGAGGAGTAAAGTAATTTGCTGAAGGTTACATAGTAAATAGTAGAATTTGAGCCTAGCAGTGAGCTCCCAAACTCCACAGCTCACGGGGATTATTGTTAATCACCATGCTATATTAAACTCTTTTATTATCTATGAACAAGGATGCTAATCATACATCCCTTAAGAGAATGCCGGGAAGAGAACAAGGGGAGAGATTGGGGCATGATCCTGTGACATGTCAAATGTTACTTTGACTTTAGTTTCTTAGTATGGAGGTGACAAGCTTAGATAAGTTGCTTTGTAAGGTCCTTTCCAGCTCCAGGATCTTGATTCCTCCTAAATATCTAAATCCTTATCGGAGTCTCTTGGAGATTAAAAAAAGAAAAGTTGTATCCTTGGGACTCAAAGGGAAAATATGGATTCAAAGGTCCTGACTCTGTTCCTCTCCAATCACTTTTTTTTTGTGAAAATGGCTCTGGCCCTGGATTTCCAAGGAACCCACTGGGGACCATATACAGCCGCAGTTGCCATCCCATCCAGGAGTCACTAGTGAGTGTGTTGTCTTGGTACCTTTGTCAACAGGCAATGATAATGATCACCACCATTTATTGACAGTTTGGCACTGCTCATCACTTACATACATGATATTTATTGCTCACCATAAGAGCACTATTATCCCTTGGGGCAGGAGTGATAGATAGAACAGCAGGGAGGGCATTTGCCTTGCCCATGGCAGGCACCTGGGTTTGATTCCCAAGCACCCCATATGGTTCCCAGAGAACCACCATGGTAATTCCTGAGTACAGAGCCAGGAGTAATACCTGAGCATAACTGGGTATGGACAAAACTATACAAACAACCAAAATAAAAAAGAGCATTGACATCTCTTGGTCTATGGAAGGAAACCAGATGTGTTTACTTGATTTCCCTGAGGTCACACATCTAATAAGGAAGAGTCAGAATTCAGACCTGGAGTTTGTTCCAAGTCTGACCCAAAAGAATTTTCTCTTGCTTAAGTAATTCAGCCTTCTGTGGTGAAAAGAGTGGTCACTAAAGTTAAACACTAACAATAACACATCCAAGGAGGCAACAAGGGCAACTTTCAGTAGCAAGTGACCCTCAGTGGACACTTCGTCATGGCCTTGGTTATATAAGACCCGATGCCTCCTTCAGAAAACTAAAACTAGAGTGTCCTGACTGCACCCACAGTGCGGACAGACTGCTCACTCCAATGTACTGGACATATGCTGAACACTCAATGTGGGAGACAGCACTAAAAGCTCCTTTCTTTCTCCCAGGGAGAAAATGTTATATTTCAGAGGGTCCTTTTATTTAGTTGCTGAGTAGAGAGCAAAGGATTCTTGTTTTTAAATTTTTTTATTTGGGTTTTTTAAGCCATATCCTATGGCGCCCAGGGTTACTCCTAGTTCTCTTCTCAGGGATCACTCCTAAAGGAGCTCGGGGACCATATGTGGTGCTTGGGATTGAACTCAGGTTGGCCACATATGAGACAAGCATCCAACCCACTGTACTATCTCTCTGACTCAAGAGATACATCTTTACATTGAATATAATTTAATTCATAGAGAGTATACCCAGTGGTGCACAGGATTGACTCCTAGTGGTAGTCAGGAGACCAGCAGTGCTCAGACTTAAACTTAAGGATCCACAGTGCTAGAATGGGTTCCAGTACTCTGAACTGTCTCCCAGTTTAGATTCATTTTTATATTTTGCTCTCTTCTCTAAGATTTCCAACTGATTCCTCCAACCCCATTATGTTATTATGCATTCATGTAACTAGACCAGTTTGAGTTCTAAAAAAAAACATCATTAATGATTAATAAAACTTCCTCAGATAAAAGCTGCCTCCTTGACTAAATAATATAAATAGATAAAATACACTGAATGTACAAGACTTCTTAAGCATATTAAACCCAAATAATAAATGCATGAGGTAGGGCCAATATCTGCATTTTACAGATGAGAAAACTGAGACATGCAAGTAATAAATCACTTATTCAAGATTAAAGGTTTTTAAGTCATGAAACATAGAATTTAAGATAGCCCAGTTAATCTCTTTTTTTGGAAGGTGAGCTACAGCTGCAATGCTCAGGACTTATTTCCTGGTTCTGCGCTGAAGAATCATCCTGACGATGCTCAGAGGACCATATGTGGTGCCAGAGATTGAACTCAGGCTGGTCTCAAGCAAGACAAATGATTTCATTCCTGTGCTTTGTCTCCAACCCAATCCAGTTCACCTTTAATCTGAACTTCACTCTAAATCTGGAGCTAGCTTACTAGATTGAGGATGGACCTTAAAGTTTCTCTCTCATTCCTATACTATAAACCCCTTTTAAGAAAAAAGAAGCCAACAGAGGTTAACCTACAAACCATCTAACCCTGCAGCTGTTCAATTCAAATTTAACCAGAAATGTTCAATCATGTGGAAGAGTAAAGCCCATGGAAAATCAGAAAATTTCAGAATCTGGAGGAATCACCTTTCTAATCAATGGGAGGATTGGACTTCTTGGCTCACCTCATTTTCTCAGGTCAAATCCCTCCAGGAAACCCACTCTAGATTCCAAACCATCTTTCTAGTATATTTTAACACATACCACATCAGGCTCTGCACTCTTGTGACTGAGTAGACATTAAAAACTCAGTCTTCTCAGTCTTGTTCTCCATGGAATTTTCAGAGACTTCATTCACCCCATGCTTCTGCCTTCCCCACCACCTTGAGAAATGTTCCATTTTTCAGTGTTAAACTAGGAACCAATCTCCAGTTAGAGGACCAGAACAAACAAACGAAGCTGATTCCTGATGACATCTCATAGACCACATGAAATCTCATGCCACATCATGGCATGGTGGTCTTAACATATAAAAAGAATAGGCAAGCATGCCCCAGTGATGTCACCAGTCCACTAATGCCAGCATAGAGCCACCTGACTAAATTCCTGCTCCCCACTAGGCCAGCCCCTTTTTCTGTATATCCTTACTTCCATAAACCTAAAAGTAAGATGGCTTTGGAGAAAGGCCTCCATTTTCTCAGGTTTCTAGTACAGGATAAAGTTATTTTTCTCACATCAACCCATGTCTCTAAAGTAGGGACCTTCAAGCAGTCAGCAAGCAAACGTTGGAAAAACATAAAAATCACTCAAACACCTTTTCTGTATGATATGTTCCACATATTGAAGGATATCTTCTCCTCTATACTAGTCTAAATTAATGTCAAAAGTTCACAGCAAAGGTGAATATTGAGCTCAAAAATTTTTCATTTCCTGTCCACAGTTTATAAATGAAGGCAACATATTGTTTTAATAATTGCATCTTCCAGAGTGGAATTTAAAGAGATAAAAGAGCATATAAGCCAAAGGGTTCAGAGAAAACAGACAATTTTATATTTGGATTCCTGAAAAATGCTGGTATGAAATTTATACACTCAGTTTGAGCTAAGTGAATAAATACAGAAAACAGAAAATGCAAAGAAAGGATGGCTGCTGCTTCAATGACCCTGTCTGCTGCTCTCCCTTCTGCTTTTCTAACCCTGAGAACCGGCCCTTCTCTTCTGTCCTCAGCAGACACCATTGTCTTCAACTTCACAACTTCATGGGAGGAATGGGCACCCCAGGTTAGGAGAACTCAGCTTCCTGCACATCTTTCCATTCGTGCATATCCATACTCAGCCCCTTACTAATGCCTTGTCTCTGTCTTGTTCTCTATATCTCATCCTTCTTGTCTCTTAAAAAAAAATAAACCCATCCAACATCCCTTGACTTCTCAGATCTCTCTTGCACACCTCTTTGCCTTCCTTTGTTTTCCTCAGGACTAGATTGTGTCTGGACTGTGCCCCACACCACAGCACCAAGAGTTACACTCTAACCTGAATTTCACTAATGGTACATTTGACCTGCAGTATGCCTCTATAGTTTCTAAGACACCACTATCTCCTTCCCATCTTTTAATCTCCTCATTTTAGGGTTGTGTTTAAGTCTTTGGCCTCATACACGTGTCAGGTCTAGGTTCGTGCAATTGTGATGTTCAAACAATATCAAAAATCATCAATATAGCAATAAATTTCTCAAAATATTTATGTCATCAGGAGATATATGGCTGTATTTTGTTTTAGTTGGTACTGCCAAATACTTTTCCAAAATGCTTCACCGATTTATATCCCCACTGCAAATAAAGGGGAATTCCAATTGCTTTAGTTCTCCCAGGCTTAATATTGTTATTATTCTTACCTTTTTTTTTGTATGGACCACAGTTGGCTGTGCTCAGGACTTACTTCTGGATCTGCACTCAAGAATCACTTCTGGTGAGACTTCGGGGACCATATATGGTGTGGGGAATCTAACCAGTGTCAGCCATGTGCAAGACTGACCTATACTATTTCTCTAGTTCTGCCATTATTCTTTTGTTGCGGCCTTTCTAGTGACTGAATATTCATCCCTAACCTACTGTGGCTTCCATTGTATTGACTAAAGAAGTTGTGTGCCCTTTTATGTGATTATTGGCCATTTTACTCTTCCTCTTCCATGAAGCGTCTCTTTAAGCCTGTGCTTTGACTGGATTATGGGATTTTTGCTCATCATCCTCTGTATATTGAGTCCCTCTTCATTCGAATCTTACCCGGATCCTCCCCAGGATCTTCTGTAGAATTCTAGGTTGCTGCGGGCCATCTCCCCAGCACACCTGCCCTCAACACTCTTCCCTCTGAGCTCCCCTCATCAGCCTCCACATGGCCCCATGTGAACCTCTCACTATACTCATTTGCTGAGGTATTTTCCAGAGCTGCCAAAATATGGTGTTACAGATTGTGTGGCAGCCTCCACAACAGAAGCATGAGTGGAAACTGTTAGCCAACATCAGTGTTGCCAGTTGGTTCCCTCCAAGGGCAGTGCTTGAGTTCCAGGCCTCTCTCCTGGCTTTTTGTAACTCAGATTCTTGATTTGAAGATGATACCATCCATTTATCTTCACATCATCTTTCCTGATGCATATCTACATCTGCAACTGCAGTCTCACAACACAAACATGTTTTCTCACAAAAAACAAAAATTTGTTTTTAGCCATACCTGGCAGTGCTCAGGAATTATTTCTGCCTCTATGCTCAGGAATCACTCCTGGTGGGCTCAGAGGACCATATGGGTTGCCACGGATCAAATCCAGATCAACCATGCACAAGGCAAGTGTCCTACCCACTATACTTTCACTCAGCTCCTGCAGTTGTGATGAGGGATCACTCCTCGCAAGCTTGGGGGGACCACATGGTGTGCTAGGGATCAAACCTGGGTCAGCCACATGCAAGGCAAGTGTCCTACCCACTGTACCATCACTCTGACCCCATACATTTCCACTTTTCATAACGCCATCAAGCATACTGGATTAGTGTCCCCCCTAATGAACTCTCCTTCATTTGATTGCCAGTCAAGCCTTTCCCCAAATTATGTATTACACATACTACTTAGTGACTAGTGTTAAGATCACAGAATTCTGGGGGATAAGACAACAACTTTAGAGGGCATGCACTCTAACCCATAATATTTCCCTTCTTTGTTAAAAACTTTTAGAAGTTTCCTTTCCATCACCTGGTCAGTAAAACAGAGCCCCTGAGGGCAATTTCTTTAGTTCTTCAAGGCTGAGGGTGGGAGGGGAATGACCTAGTCTTCTTCCAATGTCGTGTTCTATTCTCCCCTATTCTAGCCTCAGCAGAGTGCTTATTGTCCCCAACGCTCCCAGGTCTTTGATGGAACTCTTAGTATCCTCTGCCAGAATGGCCTTGATTTTCCCTGCCCTCCCCTTGCCTTGCTCTTTCACTGCGGTTTTACCCATTCATTCAGGCAAAGGTGCAGAAGCACCTTCCCCAGGTCCCACCTGGTGGGGACTTCATTAAGCTGCATCAGACAGTTGTTGGTCTTCTGTCACAAAAGTCAGTCTTCTGCTTGTCAGCTCCTCTTTCTCCATCCACTGATCACTTTTGATACAGTCTCACCCCACCCCCCTTTGCCCACAAACAACAACTGAACCCCTGCTGCATTCCAGTTTAGTGCTGAGTGGCATGTTTAATTTCACAACTACTCACATTCCTGAAAACTGTGGTGCTAGTCCCAGTGTCACCTTGAGTAAGGGCCACCATCAGGGAGGACTCCAGAGGTTTGCCTTTGTTGCAACAAATCCAGCTGCATGTGATTGTGGGGGACTCAGAGTCCCCCAAAGATTCTGAGATACTCTGAGGTGAGGAAAGGGGAAGGCCCCTGAGGGCACAGCAGTCAGGAAGGAAGAGGGGAAATGAGTCAGCAGAAGGACTGAGGACGGCTGCACTGACTAAAACTGATTCAGTCACCAGAACTGGGTCAAGTGGCTGACTGGAGAGGAGAGGATGCAGGGCTGAGATTGCTCACCAGAACCTCCTGGAGCCTGAAACACTAAACCTGGATGGAGGAGGTGTCCATGCATATGCCGGCTAAAGAGAGTTTGGGGTTTGGGGTGCGCTGGGAGGAAGGAAAGAACTAAAAGCCTTTCAAGACTTTAGAGGGCTAGATCAGGTCTGATTCCAAGGAGAACTCTCCCCTTATTTAAAATCTTTGCAGGTCTTGCATATTCCTTACCCTGAGTTTTGACCATGGCTCTGCTGGCTGCCTCCAGTTCTCCCCTAAACTGCTCTACAGGCTGCACCACATGGCCTAAATGAACTCTTGGTCCCATTGACTTGGCTGCTAGCAACGTTCCACACTTCGGCATCTGAAAGCGCTGAACTTGCCTAGCTTCCAAAATATCTACCAGTCTGGTTCTGCCCCAGCTCCTCTGTTTCTCCTTCTTGCCTCTCCACTTTTGAATATTGGGTGTCCTCAAGGTGTCTTTCAGGACCATTCACCTTTCTCTGTTCCCATTTATAGCTCTGTTGGTCCATGAATGTCTGCCTCTTAAGATTCACTTTTTCTCTGAACATAGCTTCAGTAGCCACATTAATGATTGATTGACAAGTGCCCAGTATGAACCCAAAGCTTCTAACATGCCCAAAGTAGAGGCCTGATGTCCTCCCACATACTGTTCCTCCCATTCCTGCTACAGTTTTGCCCGTTTCATGAAAGGAAAATGCAAAAATGTTAATCTTCCCTTAGCTCTTCTCCTTCTATGGCTTTTTCCAATCTTCCTGTCTTTCCTTGAAGATATATCTAGAATCCAACTATTTCTTATCCACCTTTTCCCCCATACTTGTTCAAACCACCATCAGCTTTCATTCAAAGAACTAACCAGTCTCCCAACTGACTTCCCCTTTCCTTCCTTGTCTACTCCATTAGCTGTCAAAACAATCCTGGTGAAATGTTGTTTGTTGTTGTTGTTATTGTTGTTGTTTTTGGCTTTTTGGGTCACACCTGATGATGAACAGTTGTTATCCTGGCTTTGCACTCAGAAATTAGTCCTGGCAGTGCTCGGAGAACCATAGGAATCAAACCCATGTCTGCCACATGTAAGGCAAATGCCCTATCCTCTGTACTATCACTACAGCCCTGGTAAAATATTTTTTGATGACCATGTCACACTTCTCAGTCCAAAGTGTTCCTCCAGCAGTTTCCTGTTTCAGAGCAAAAACCAAAGTTGATCATTAAACCATATTCCCTTTCTGACCCCTCCTGCTATTCTATCCCCTGCCTCTCACAGAGTATATCCCTGCCTTAAAGACTTTTCAAAAAATGTTTTGTTTGTTTTTGTTTTTCAGGAGTTCAATAAAAATTTAATTTTAATTTTTTTAATTTTTTAAAAAATTTTTAAATTATTTTATTTGTTTTTTTTTAGTGAATCACCAGTGAGATACAGTTATGGACTTACAAACTTTCATTTCAGACTTATAATGATTGAGTACCCATCCCTCCACCAGTGCCCATTATCCTCCACCCATGTTCCTAGTATCCCTGCTGCACACTTCCCACTAACAATAATGCTCAGCTTATTCTTTTTTTAATTTAATTTTATTTTTATGAAGTTGTTGACAATAGTTTATTACATTTAAGATTCAGACACCTCTCCCACCTCTATACACCTTCCCACTACCATAAGAGGAAAGCATGTGAAGATTGTTGTATTTCATCCTGGAGCCATTTAAGCTCTTGTATAAGAAATTACAGGAATGTATATCAAACCCAAACAAATGTGTGCTACTCTTGGTACATCAATGGTCTAGAGTATAAGAGACCACTCCAGGAATTCTGAAATTTAGAATATGATTATACGGCAGATTCACTCATGGGTAAGGCATGTATATGTTGCTCTCTTCTTCGTTGTAGGATAACATTAGGTTTGTTCATCCTTCCTGGCCCCAGAGGTCATGGGTTTGTTGATTACTCCCATCTCCGTGTTTATCTATAATCTCTCTCTTTGTGTTTTGCTTCCCCAACTGGTTAATTACCTTTTGTCTCCTGATCATATTCTGTTCACTTGTAAATATTGTTTTTCTCTTCTCCTTAATGGCCTTTGCATAGTTAGTTACTTCAGAGCTGTTGCCTTTTGTATGGACACAGGAACACAGTTAAAAAGACATGTTTTTGTAACTTGGGAATGATTTGACTCCAGATAATATTACCTGCTGGACTTCTGTTCTCCCGACTTAAGCCTCAGTTGCACTCACTTACTAGATCCCCAAGAGCAGGGTCCCCACAAGGGACTGGAAATACCTGGGGCAAGCTGTAAGCTACCCTGGCATCAAAATGGACCTGGCAAAAAAGCCATAACATTTAACTATAAGTTAAGAGCATGGTCACGAAAGAGCAAGAAATGTGAAGTGGAACAAGAAAGCCTCTTCAACAAGTGGTTCTAGGAAAACTGGATAGCTACCTGCAAAAAATTAAACTCTGACCTCTGTCTAATGCCAGGAAGAGAAGTCAGATCAAAGTGAATTAAAGACCTCAATATCAGACCTGAATCCATATGGTACATGGAGGAAAATGTAGGCAGAACTCTCCATGACATTGAAGCTAAAAGCATCTTGAAGGATGAAACACCACTGACCAAGCAAGTGGAAACAAGCATAAACAAATGAGACTTCATTAAACTAAGAAGCTTCTGCACCTCAAAAGAAAATTTAGTGACCCAAATAAAGAGAGAGCCCATGGAATGGGAAAGAATATTTACCCAATATCTATTTGATAAGAGGTTATTAGCTAGGATATACAAGACACTAGTAGAATTGTACAAGAAAAAACCTCCAACCCCATCAAAAGATAGGGAGAAGAAATGAACGGAAGCTTCCTCAAAAAGGAAATACAAATGTCCAGAAGGCACAAGAAAAAATGCTCCACATCGCTAATCACCAGGGAGATGCAAATCAAAACAACGAGATATCATCTCACACCACAGAGACTGGCACACATCAAAAAGAACAAGAACAACCAGTGCTGGCGTGGATGTGTGGAGAAAGAAACTCTCTCATTGTTGGTGGGAATGCCGACTGGTCTAGCCTTTTTGGAAAACAATATGGGCATTCCTTAAAAAACTAGAAACTGAGCTCCCATATGACCCCACAGTACCACTTCTGGGAATATGTCCCGAGGGTGCAAAAAAGCACAGTAGAAATGGCATCTGCACCTGTGTGTTTATTGCAACACTGTTCATAGAAGCCAGAATCTGGAAACAACCTGAGTGCCTGAGAACAGACAACTGGTTAAAGAAACTTTGGTACATCTGCACAATGGAATACCATGCAGTTGTTCAGAAAGGTGAAGTCATGAAAGTTGCTTATAAGTGGATGGACATGTAGAGTATGATGCTAAGGGAAATGAGTCAGAAAGAAAGGGACAGATATAGAAGGACTGCACTCGTTTGTGGAGTATAAAACAACATAACATGAGGCTGACAACCTAAGGATAGTAGATACACAGGACATATAGATTGCTCCATGATTGGAAGCCTGCCTCATGAGCTGGGGGAAATGGCAGCTGGAATAGAGAAGGAATCACTAAGTCAATGATGGTTGGGGGGATCATTCAGGATGGAAGATGTGTGCTGAAAGTAGATTAAGGACCAAACATGATAAGCTCTCAGGTTCTGTACTGCAAACCATAATACCCAAAAGTAGAAGAGAATATGGGGAATATTGTCTGCCATGGAGGCAGGAGGAGGATGGGAAAGGGATGGTATACTGGGGATATTGGTGGTGGAGAATGTGCACTGGTTGGAGGGATGGTTGTTTGATCATTGTGTGATTGTAACCCAAACATGAAAGCTTGAAACTTTCTCATGGTGATTCGATAAAATTGTTTAAAAAAAAGAATAAAAGAGCATGATCATGGTCAAATTCTGTCATGATCCAAAAAGTAGCAACTAGATTCAGACCCTGCTAGGGTTAGGAATGATTAATCTGAGCACTGTAGTCTGACATCTGTAGCGAGATGTCCCCAGGAGAGTCGCCCTACAAGCCTAAAATGTATCTCTTACTGTGTCCATACAAAATAACAAATATTAAAAAGTAAAATTAAGATTTTATTCAAGTCTGGGGTCTAAGGAGAGAAGAAATAGCCTTAAGTGTTATTTTTCTGGGGGCTGCAAGTGGTCAGGAAGACTTTAAATATGTTGATTGCCCTTCCTGAGAAGGGTGTCTGAAGAGAAGTTGGATGTTAGCAAATGTGGTTAAAAGAGGTGCTAGAAGTGGAAGCTGGAGCTGAGTAAAGAGTTGGAGAGGTGGGCCAGAGGGAGGAGTTGGAGAGAGACTAGAGAGAAAGAGAGCAAGGCAACAAGTTGGAGCACCGGGAGGCTCAGCATAGAGATCAGAAGGAGACAGAAATGAGGAGCAGTGTGAGACTGGAGTGGAAAGCTTGGAGAAACTGAGCAGGCGCATGAGGAGAATGGAATAAACAGCAACTGATCACCAACCGGCCCGGCCCTCGTTCTTCCTTCGTCCTCCCATGGCAATGGCTGTCCCAGGTGAGGAAGTGGCTAGAGAGCACTGAACACAGTCGGCAAGAGGGAGTGGTCGGGGAGCCCAGCATCCCTTGAATGGGTGCTTTCAGGCTTCCCGTACTTGGCTGTTAATGAGATTACATGGTAACATGATAACAGTCAGACTGAATTAGAGCTCACTCTAATTATCTCATTTTTAACATAACAATTTCTTTAAGGTCCTGTTGTCCTAAGACAGTCACGTTCTGAGTTAATGGAGGTGGGAACATCAAGGCACAATTTCTGCCCCCCCCCCCAAGGGTGGGTGACTAGAATTGTCTTTCTTAACCGCTTTGTCTAAAATTCCATTTCTCTCCTCTTTTCCAACTTAGATTTTGCTCCGTCCACTGAGCACTGTCACATTGAGTTGTCTTTTTCATCTGTCTTCCCCATTGTAAACCCAGGCAAGCAAGATTTCGGGTCTGCTTTAGCCTTTGACCATCAACAGACCTTGGACAGAGTAGGCATGAGGTTAATTGAATTCACATGGTTAATTATACTTCTTTGTACAAAGCTACTAGAGCTCTCCAGTGCTCATATTCTGTTCTTTGAGTATTTTTATTAAAGTTTCTTAATGAGTTTTGCAAATGGACTCATCATCTCAAACAGTTGTCATCACTACTAATGGAATGCTTTTGCCCATTTGTGAGGAGACTATTTTCTCCCTAGTATCTTTTTCCTCAAGCCAACTGCAGAAAAGCCTTTTCATTTCTTAACATCTTTCTGGCATCAAAAGACATGAAATCTTTCCCTCATTTTCTTCTGTTTGGTATCTTAAAACATACCCTAAGAGGCACCAATGCAGCTTTCCCCTCCAGTGAGTTTTCTGTAATTGTTGGACTTACTTTAAAAAGACACCAGACATAAAGTTTAAAATGCCAAAAAATATCAGCTAAGTGAAGGTAAGAGTGTTAAGAGAAGGATGATGACTTACTAAAACATCTTTTTATTTTTTAATGATATTATTGAGGTCATAGGTATGTTTTGCAATATTCATGCCTCAGGTGTCCAGTGGAAATGCACACACCTACCACCACGGCGCCTCCTCTGCTGTCCCCAGGTCGGCCCCTCTTCTGTTCCTTCTCACGGTCCATTATCTTATTATTT
This sequence comes from Sorex palustris, assembly GCA_028565675.1. Taxonomy (NCBI): domain Eukaryota; kingdom Metazoa; phylum Chordata; class Mammalia; order Eulipotyphla; family Soricidae; genus Sorex; species Sorex palustris. The sequence goes on along the minus strand of JAOXYA010309211.1, from coordinate 4,683 downwards.
TGTTTAATTTCTTATCATAGCACATGTAAATGAGAAAATCCCTCTTTCTATTAACATAATACCGACTAGTTCTATGCAAGTTGAAGCAAACTGCAAGGTTTTGTCTTTTCTCATAGTGAGTAGTATTCCATTTAGTACATATACCAAAACTTCTTTATCCACCCGTCTGTTGCTGGGAATTTGGATTGTTTCCAGAATTTTGCTATTATAAACTGTGCTTCAGCAAACATAGTTGTGCCTATATCTTTTTGAGTTACTGTTTTATATTTTTGGTATAGATGGCAAGGAATAGACTCACTGCATCATGTGGAACATTTTTTTCTTTAATTTATTGGGGGACCACACCTGGTGGTGCTCAGGGATCACTCCTGGTGGTGCTCAGGAGACCATATGGGATGCCAGGGATCAATCCCAGATCAACCACGTGCAAGGCAAATGCCGTATCTGCTATGCTATCATTTCAGCCTTAGGAGTAATATTTTTAAATTAATTTTTTAAAAAATAAACACTGATTTACAAAGTTGTTCATTATCCAGTTATTTTGTGCAGTTAATGTTCCAACACCACCAGTGTGATCTTTGCTCCACCAATACCCCCAAATTCCCTCCCAATCCCCACCTGTCTTCTTAGGCACATAACAAATTTAATTTATACTGCTTATTCCAACAAAAATTTAACAACTGGCAGATAGAATTATCAGAAAATAAATAAGTAAGAGACAATTGGTGATTACTATATGATTTTGACTTATGTAAATAAGAAAATTAAAACTATTTAATTAAATATAATAAAAATGACTATTCTCATTTACATATATATGTTTTCAACTCTGGAATCTGAAGTATATTACATTAAATTTCATTTTATACTTGATTTCATTGTGGTAATAACCATGTCTCACCTATCATTAAGAAACTTTTAAAGCGATTTTGTGGGTCCAGATTTCGCACCAGGCTGTCTTTACCATGGTAATTAGGAGTGGGCCAGGTTGAGTTTCCCTCCCCACCCCAACAGAGCCCTGGCAGCTGAAAACCTCCGGAACCCAACGGCTGCCATGCTCACGGCCTCTCTCCTCAGATTTGGACAAGCCTCACCCACAAGTGAATCTGCAGAAAAACCCAGGTATATGGGATCCATGACTGAAATCTCCATGCTTGCTCGGAGCAGAAATGAGCCTCCTCCCCCTTATCCCCAGGTTTCCAGTAGCTTGGCAGTCACACCCACAAACTGCCTCTGGCACCATATAATCTCATCAATGGCCAAGATTCAGAGACTCAGAAATAAAGCTCCCTGTGGGAGTACAGTGCCACCCAGCCAATCAGCCTGTACCTACAAGGTTAGTGCATCAGCAGCCTGCTGGTGCCTATAGGCTTCCTGATGCCCCAAAATTGTCGCTGTACCTCTGGTCAGACACTAAAAACTTGGGAACAAGTTTCCCCAAGAAAATAAACAGCCAAAAGTTAGGTATGTGGGAGTCATGCCCACAAACTACCTCTGGCTAGCTATACAAGCTCAATAAACTATTTAACATCTGCCTAAGGGGCAGGCGGGGGTGGTGGTGGGAAGATTTAAAGTAGTGGTGGTGAGAAGGTGCAATGGTGGTGGAATTGGTGTTTAAGTATTGAATGTAAACAATTATTTGAACAATTTTATGAAAATTTAAAAAATAAAAAAAAAAGAAAAAGAAATTTCAACTCCTCCTGAGAGCAAGATAAAGCCAAATAATTTGAAGACAAACTGACATAGTAATAGTCTACAGACCTGTGTAACTTCAGAGAGCCAGAACCTGTGTAACCTCAGAGAGCCAGCATACATGTGCCATGGCATACATTTAAGCAACAACCCCATGACAAAGGGAATTCTTAATATGAATAATCTTTTAAAGCATATTGTAACAAGCAATAAAAACTAAACAGCTTTGTGCCTGCCTAGGGGGAAACTGGAGACAGAAGTGGAGGGACGATCTCATGGATTGTGGTATTGGTGCTGGAATACTGAATGCCTGAAATAGCTATTTTATGAACAACTTGTAAGTCAGGATGTTTAAATAAAGTTAAAAAAAGCAATTCTGTGTTAATATATTTTGAAGTTTACTTGAAATAAGTAAGGCCTGCATATGCAACTTTTCCCCTACCCTTTAGATAAACACTATGGTTTACAAAGTTATTCATGATGATTTGTTACAGGCATTCAATTTCCAAAACCAATCCCATCACCATTACACCTTCCCTCTACCATTCTCTCCAATTTTCCCAATATTCCCTTAAGCCTGACTTCATAGAAGATCCTCAATAATTGATTCTATATTGCTTGTTATCAATAATTTGATAACAGAATGATCAAAAAATGTTTCCTTAGAATAAAGTTAGTGAAGATTGTTATATCGTACCATAAAGCCATTAAACTCTTGAGTAAGAATTAGTAAGATGTTGTTACAGGTTAAGTCTTCTGTGTTGATATTTTGTTAATCAAGATTGGTTAACTTCTATATGCCATCCAACCTGATATGCTGCTACTGGTTTATCAGTGTTGTAGAATTTCAGATGCTATTCCAAGAAGGCCAGAATTTTTATTTATTTATTTTTTAATTGAATCACTGTGAGATACAGTTACAAAGCTGTCACATTTGAGTTTCAGTCATACAATGGTCCAACACCCATCTGTCCACTAATTTACCCAGTATGCCCCCCATCCTAGCCCTCCCCCTGCATCTATGGCAGACAATTTCCCCCATATTCTGTCTCTCTACTTTTGGGTATTATGGTTTGCAATATAGATACTGAGAGGTTATCACTTTTGGTCCTTCATCTACTTTCAGCACACATCTTCCATCCTGAATGATCCCCCCAACCATCATTGCCTTAGTGATTCCTTCTCTATTCCAGCTGCCATTTCCCCCAGCTCATGAGGCAGGCTTCCAACCATGGAGCAATATTTCTGGCCCTACTGCCCTGGTGCTACTGTCCTTGGATGTCAGTCTCATATTATGTTATTTTATATTCCACAAAAGAGTGCAGCCATTCTATGTCTGTTCCTCTCTGTCTGACTCATTTCACTTACCATGATACTCTTCATGGTCATCCACTTATAAGCAAAATTCAGACTTCATCTTTTCTAAAAGCTGCATCATATTCCATTGTGTAAATGTACCAACGTTTCTTTAACCAGTCATCTGTTCTTGAGCACTTGGGTTCTTTCCAGATTCTGGCCATTGTGAACAGTGCTGCAATGAAGATACAGGTGCCAATGTCATTTCTACTGTGCTTTTCTGCACCCTTGGGATATATTCCCTGAAGTGGTATTGCAGGATCATATGGAATCTCAGTTTCTAGTATTTGAAGGAATGTGCATATTATTTTCAAAAAAGGGTGGACCAGTCGGCATTCCCACCAACAATAAAAGAGAGTTTCTTTCTCTCCACATCCAAGCCAGCACTGGTTGTTCTTTTTGATAGGTCACTGTTTCTTTTGAGGTTGCAGAAGCTTCTTAGTTTAGTGACATCCCATTTGTTTACAACTATTTCCACTTGCTTTGTCAGTGGTATTTCATCATTGAAGATGCCTTTAGCTTCAATATCATGGAGGGTTCTGCCTACATTAACCTCCATACCTTATGGATTTAGGTTTGATATTGAGGTCTTTAATCCATTTTGACCTGACTTTTTATGCTTGGCCTTTTGTGACAGAGGTCTGAGTTCATTTTTTTTTTGCATGTAGCTGTCCAGTTTTCCCAGAACCACTTATTGAAAAGGCTTTCCTTGCTCCACTTCATATTTCTTGCTCTTTTACGAAGATTAAGTGATCATATACTTGAGAGTCTGTATCAGAGTATTCAACTCTGCTCCTTTGGTCTGCAGGTTTGGCTCTGTTCCAATACCATGCTGTTTTAATTACTATTGCTTTGTAGTACAGTTTAAAATTGGGGATGGTAGTGCCACACATCTTCGTTTTCCCAAGGACTGCCTTCGCTATTCCTAAGGGTTTATTGTTCCATATAAATTTCAGTAGTGTTTTGTCTATTTCTTTGAAAAATATCACAGGTATCCTTATAGGGATCGTATTGAATCTGTATAATGTTTCAGCGAGTATTGCCATTTTGACAATGTTAATTCTCCAAATCTATGAGCAGGAAGTGTATCTCCATTTACTAGTGTCCTCTTTTATTTCTTGAAGTAGTATTTTGTAGTTTTATTGTACAGGTACAAAATTCACCTCTTTAGTTAAGCTGATTCAAAGGTAAATGATTTTCTGAGGCACTATTTGTGAATGGGATTTTTTAATAAATATTTCTTTCTTCTCTTTCATTATTTGTATATAGGAAAGCCATGGACTTTTGGGTATTGATTTTGTAACCTGCCACAATACTATAAAAACCTATTGTTTCTAGGAGCTATATTCAATAGAAGCGGTGACGGTGGGCAAACTTTTCTTATACCAGATCTTAGAGGGAAAGGCTCTTAGTTTTTACCCCTTGAGAATAATGCTTGCTGTGGGCTTGTGGTAGATAGATTTGACTATATTGAGGAAAGTTCCTTCAACTCCCATTTTGCTGAGAGTTTTTTTAATCATAAATGGGTGCTGGATCTTGTCAAATGCCTTCTCTGCATCTGTTGATATGATCATATAGTTTTTATCTTTCCTTTTATTGATATGGTGTATTATGTTGATTAGCACAGCGGTAGGG
>JAOXYA010308919.1:0-18767 GCA_028565675.1 Sorex palustris | reverse complement strand
CTTGTATATCCTTGATATTAACCCCTTATCAGAAGGGTATTGAGTGAATATCCTTTCCCATTCTGTAGACTGTCTTTGTATTCTGGTCTCTGTTTCTTTTGGGGTGCAGAAGCTTCTTGGTTTAAGATAGTCCCATTTGTTTATCTATGTTTTCACTTGCTTGGTCAGTGGCATTTTGTTCTTGAAGATACCTTTAGCTTCAATGGCCTAGAGGATTTTACCAACCTTTTCTCAATGTACATTATGAATTCTGGTATGATGTTGAAGTCTTTAATGCATTTTGATCTGACTTTTGTGCATAGTGATTGGTAGAGGTCTAAGCCCCCCCCCTTTTTTGCATGCAGCTGTCCAGTTTTGCCAGCACCATTTGTTAAAGAGGCTTTCCTTGTTCCATTTAATATTTCTTGCTCCTTTATCAAAGATTAGATGATTATATATTTAAGGGTGTTACCAACTTCTAACCTGAACACCTGCCTTGGCTATCATTTTATTTTTCTTTTAGTGTAAGTCTGTCCTTTCCTACAAAATCTCCAAGGCTAATAAGTTTTGCCTGATTTTCATTCTCTGTGGTTTGCTAGACCCCAAAATATCATCGTTATATCTGGCACAGTGGGTAAGTCACTGGTAGAGAAACTGTTTTACTCATGTAACCTCAATCTACATATTGTGCCATAGCAGCTGCGATACAATGTCTCCTCCCAGACATTAATTCTACCTCCACAAGAAAATCTCACAAGATCTTCCCACTCTCCCTTTCCTGGCAGCACACAAGCGTTTTCTCTCTTCAGAGGAGAGGATCTTGGGTTCAAATATCCCATATTCTAACCCCAAAGTTTAAAATCCATGAAGTTAGGTAACAGACAGAGCTAAGATTGCTAGAGCTTCAGGGTGACTGGGTGACTGCTAGCAGAAACCCAACAGGAATTCATGAAAGCTGGAACAGTGAGACCCCTTCCTCTTAGCAGGGTTCAGAATGCAAATCATTAACGGCAGGGAAATCTGAGGAGAAAACACAGGACACAGCCCTAGAACAAGGACAAGAACTGGATGAGTGTGAACAATCATCTTTTGATACTACAGGGACTCCTCTGTGAAGGGGTCTTGCTGGGCCAAAGGGTCAGTGACAGACAGATGCTTCCTAAGGCTCAGACATGGGGACACACATCCAGAAATCAAGTTGTGAATGTGTGTACAAGAGAGCAGGCAGCCTCCTGCACAGAAACAACAAATAAACACCCAGATGGGGCTGAGGAGCAGACCCAGGTCTGAGCCTAGACTGACTAGCACAGAAGCCCTCCCTGCTCAAGGTCCTGGGACAGGATGAGGCTGGGTATGAACTGAGTCCCTGTGAGCAAGGGCCTGTGGGACGACGTGCTACTGAGGGACCAGGACAAGGAGCAGGACAAATGACCCAGACAGCTGTGTGACCACATCAAAGCCCACTCTGGCTTTGGCCTGTTTGTTTCTTCCCATGCAGCGACAGTTCCCAGGACTCTGATGAGTCGCTCATGAACACTTGAGGTGAGGGGTTGGACAGAGGGTACAGGAGAACTGGTAGCCTCCCCAGGAAGAGGTAGGTCAGTCCAGGAGCATGTCCTTCCTAAGAGACAGACTGGGTGCAGTTCTATCCCCATCCATTTCCTCACAGCCTCTCCTGTCCTCTTGTGATGGAATCAAAACAGAAAACACAGATAATTCCTGTGTATTCTGGAAAAGTCAGAATTTCCATTTATTCCTTGTCAAATTTCAGGGATCTCCTTTATTAGCCTTTCAATTCCACAAAACAGGAATTAACTAGAAAAATGCAAGTCATATGTTTATTTCAATTCAGGAGAAATATTATTTGGGAAAATAAGAAGCTAACACAATGGATTCAGCTGGGTGATGTCACTGCTGACACAGACCAGATCATCATGGAAGAGAACGCAGTCAATGTGGGGAGGGTTGGGCGTGCAGGGGTGAGCCAGTCTCCGCTCTCACAGATGTTACAGGACACAAACACACTCAGGTTCCAGGGCAGAAAGAGAATCAGCAGTTCTTGAGTCACAGCACGGAAACGTGAGGAAATCAAGAAAATCTTGCATCCCTAGGCCCCATGCAGGGCCACTTTCTCACACTGAAAGGAAAGAATGGACATACTCAAGTGAGTCACAGAAGTGGTGACATCCTGACAAACTCACAATGTCACTCTCAAAGAACCACCAAACTCAGTCCTGTACCCTCTGTCCAACTCCTCACCTCAAGTACTCATGAGACATTCATTAGAGCCCTGGGAACTGTTGTTGTCTGGGGAGGAACAAACAGGCTAAGGTCAGAGCCCCAGGGAAGGGACTAGAGGAGGAACCAGGGGTGCGGGAGCTCCCATTCTCTGTCCCCAGGATTCCATGTCCTCAGCCCTGCCCACTCTTACTTGCATCCTGAGTGTACTTTCCTCCTTTCTCACCTGCAGGAAGGAAACATCCCAAGGAAGGTTGGGGACAGCACTGGGTCCTGAGACCACAGACCAGCTCTCTAGGTCCGGACCCCAGGGAAGACACTGAACGCTGAAGACTGAGGGCAGGACCAGGAAACACATGAGAAAGAGATACTCCTGGACTGACCAGCCTCCTCCTGGTGGTCTGTGCTCAGCAGGGACAGTCCCTGTGACCTGTGATCCTGGGAACCAGGTTCATCCCCAGCTTATGGAGGTCAAAGCGTCTTTCATGAGCAAACCTGAGAGCGGCACACACAGGAGGAATGTGAGCAACAGCACAGGGGCGAGTGGGGCTTCTGTTAATGAGACAGGAGAACTAATATAAGGGGGAGAGACCTCCAAACTTGGGCAAGAAAACTCACACCACCTCAATCCTACCTGAGTGCTTCACTTGAAGATCACAACTCCTCTAATAACTCCAGCGATCAGAACCCCGAGGAGAATCAGGAAGTGAGTGAGGATGATGGACCGAGAAGGGGGTTCTGGGAAGGAAGGAGAGGGCATGATTCCCAGCACTGGCCCAGACCCTTCATAGTTCTCCAGAAGGGGATCGCTCCTGATTCTCCTGAGAACAGACTCTGTGCCCCATACCCCCCACCTTACCCCATCTCACCGTGACAGGCTCCAGCAGCCCCTGGTGCTGCACACGGCACGTGTATCTCTGCTCCTCTCCAGAAGTCACCACCACAGCCACCCACTTCTGGAAAGTTCCATCTCCTGAAGGCCTGGTCTCCACCAGCTCTGTGTCCTGGGTCAGGTCCTCTCCATCATGCTGCCAGGTCAGGGTGATCTCGGCAGGGTAGAAGCCCAGGGCCCAGCACCTCAGGGTGACTTCATGGTCAGAGAAAGGGTAGTGGTTTATGTGTGTTCTGGGTGGTTCTGAAGAGAAAGAATGAGAAATTTCATACTTTGGGTCACTTCAAGGATGAGGATAAATAGAATAATTGATTTGGAACAGGAGGCAAACATCCAGACACAAGTCTCCTGACTCAGGAGACTGGGATAAAATCTTATTCTTGGAAAAATCTAGACTAGAGTGTGGGTAGGAGGTTAGGGTCTCTCAGGAGACACTGACTGTGGTCCTGCCCTGGGTGGAGGGTGAGTGACTGAGACTCTTTCGAATCAGAGCTAAAATCTGAGTAAGCTCACAGATGACTGCGAAGCCATATTTGTTATTGTAGAGAGAGTCACCCCTCCCTCATGCACAATGGAATCCTTCAAGGTCCTGTGGACACAGGGTGGGCCTGAGGGAAGGGTGAGTCTCTCCGGTACAGAACATGGAAACCAGGCGGGTTTCGTCCTTCTCCTGACTGAAGGGGCGCTGTTCTGACACTGAACCCCACTATCTTCTCCCTTGTGGAGAGTCGCCGCCCATCACCCCAGGGAAGGTCAAGGGTCCTCACAACCCAGGGACTCGGTACCTGCTCTCAGCAGAGTGTTCCCGTCCTGCAGGTACATGCGGAGCCACAGCACGCACTCCCCCTCCAGGTAGTTCCTGTAATGATCAGCAGCACTCTCCTGCTCCCAATTGCGCTGGGTTTTCCAAGCCTGCGTGCCCGCCGCCGCCGTCCAGGAGCTCAGATCCTCGTTCAGGGCGATGTAGTCGGCGCCGTCGTAGGAGTATTGACTGTACCCGCGCAGGAAGCGCCCGTCGGACCCCACGTCGCAGCCGTACATCAGCTGGAGGGTGTGAGAGTCCGCCTCGCTCTGGTTGTAGTAGCCGAGCAGGTTGCTCAGGCTCACTCGGTAATTCTTTGCGGCTTCCTTGGCGTTCCGCGTCTCCCCGTCAATAATTGTTTTATTATTAAAAACAATATTCTAATAAAAAAACTGGTACGTAATATTTTTCACATCACTTTCAGAATTACCTTAAAGATGTGTTGGAAATAAGGACAAAGAAAACATTATCCACATTCTTTGGGATAAAATTGTAGCACTTTTAAAACAAGCATTGTTTATTAAGCCCACTCCACTTGATTTTAGCAAAACTTCCCCGTGACTTTACATTTTTAGATGTCTCTTTTTCAGAAATTTTAATAAAGTAGTAAATAAGAATATATAGAAGATTCTTCTATAGACCATCCTCCTCATTAATCTATTTTAAGTAGTTTTATGAATTACAATGATTTTCCTTAGGCTCAAAAATAATGATAAACTTAAATCAGCTGATTAACTTATGAGCATTATGTCCATCTTTGCTTGAAAATTCTAATATTTCTAGAATTCCCCATTTATAAGAAACCTTCTGAAGTCCACTGAATAATGAACCCCTAGTTATAAGGTCCTAATTCCTAAAGTTTGAACTGTTTCCTTATGTGGAAACAATGTCTTTGCAGATTTGACTAAATTAGGGGTCTTATTATCCTGGCTTATCCAGAAAACACTAAATCTGATGACAGTATTCTCCAGAGAGAAGAGAATGGCACACAAAAGACGAGAAAGCAAAACCATAGGAAAGGTGGTGTGGCCACATGACAGGGAATGCGTGCAGCCACCTTAAAGGGAAGAAAAGAAGCCAGCCCTCCCCTGGGCTCACTGCACTGCTGACAACTTGATTTTATCCCTGGGGATACTGAGTTTGAGTTTCTGGCCTCCAAAACTGTCAAAGAATATGATTCTGTTGTATGAAGTACTTAGGTTGTCACTAAGGCGGGTCGTAGAAAATTGGCATAGTATCCAAGTCTATAAGTATTAAGTGAAATGCACCAAACAATTCACAGATGAGATGGGGTGAATGTCTTTCCCAGAGAGTGTGCAATTTATAGTTTGGTGGAGCAAGTACCTGTCTTCCATGCAGCTAACTTAGGTTCGGACCCAGTACCACATGAGGTTCTCCGAGTGCCACCAAGAGTGATCCCTGAATGCAGAGCCTGAGGGGGAAGACCTGAGCACAGTCAGGTATGGCCCCGAAACTAAAGCAAAACAAAAATTCGAATATGGCTAAAGAGGAAGAAACAAATCCGGCACTAGCAAGGAGGAAGTACCCCAAGGGCCCCATTTAAGGTGCAATTTCTTACAAATGGCTCTCCAGGTAACCTCTCATATAAGGAAACTTTTGTCCTTATTATGTTCTTAAACAATTACCAAGGTAATAGTTGCTCTATGCTGAAAATTTATAAGGCAACAAAAAATTAGGAATCAAAAGTTTTGCCCATAAACCTACTACCTAGGGACCACTTCGTTCACATTTTAGTGTGAGATTTTCATTATGAATATCTGCATATAAATATTTTATTTTTATTTCATTTTTACAAAAATAGAACCCTAATAACACTTTGCAACCAGTTTTTTTCCTATTCATTTAAACTACCGTGAACACTTTCCACACTGGAATGATTTCTACAAAAGAATTTTTAATGATTACCATTTTTTATTTCATAGTGGAACAAAAATATTATAATATATTGTTTCTTACTTTTCACTAATGAATCTCTGTGGTTCTCCCAAGAGTTTTAATGGCAAGGAGTGAAGTAGGCAGTTGAGATTACAAATTTGGAAATACAGAAAGCATTCACTGCTGACAAAGACTCAGAGGTGATGCTTTTATGCCAAATCTAGTTCTTTAGATTAAAATGAACATTTCCAACCACATCCCTCACCAGGAGTGATTCATTAGGGAATAAAGAGTTTAAAAGTGTCCTCAGAGCATCCCTTATGTGGGGTACATATCTTTACTGTACCCTCAATCACAGGGAAAAGTGACCCCACGTAGAAGCCTGCAGCTTAACTCAACAATCACCCCAGAAGGGTGATGTCCAGTCTCAACGCTCTCAGAAGCTGTAGTGAAGACAGCTTACGTGAACTTTTCCATTCCTCAATAACTCACGTGAACTCACCATACATGAAGAACTTGGCCCTGGCTGAAGATGGGAAAACAAAAGTGCAGAGTTTGAAATGAGAGGTGAGAACTCATGGATAAGAAATCCACACAAAACCCACAAATCCAACAATCAGATTCCACAACAAGAGCCTGGGTCATTTATGTCTCCAGTAGACTGAAATGGATGCTAAATCAATAACCACAGGCTTTGGTTGTCCCCAGTTATGCATACTTTCAAGAGGTGAAATAAAAGGGAGTAAGAGGAAGGGTAAGGTTGAGGGGATTTAGTGCCTAGTGGAGAGAAGCTCCCTGCTTCCTTGGGTTTTAAGAAAGTGCCTTAGCTATGATTGTTTGCTCTCCCTGGTCCTGAAATAGCAGTGCTGGGTCTGTGTCTGCATGTGTCATCTGTGATGTGTTGCCTGTCTCGCTCTGTCCTTTTGTCATAGCTCCATCTTCTACAGGACATAGACAAAGTGCCAAATGCCCTCAGCAGGCCTTTCAGGCTTGCTCTCAAGTGAGTCCATTTTCTCCTCTGAAAGTTGCTTCTCGTTCTCTCATCTGACCTTTGACCATGTGTTGCCGAATTAAAACTCTGGAGTGAAACATCCGAAAGGGAGAAAAGGGGAGTGTAACCCACCTCTTCTCCAGGAAACGACATCCTCCTCCCCACCGGAAAGACAGAAGTCCTGGGGCCAGAGTGATAGTACAGCGGGTAGGGCATTTGCCTTGCACGTGACTAATCTGGGTTTGATCTCCGGCATCCCCCAGAACTGCCAGGAGTGATTCTTGAGTTCAGAGCCAGAAGTAACCCCTGAGCATAGCTGGATGTGACCCAAAAAGCCAAAAAAGAAAGAAAGATAGGAAGGACGGAAGGAAGGAAGGAAGGAAGGAAGGAAGGAAGGAAGGAAGGAAGGAAGGTAGGAAGGAAGGAAGGAAGGAAGGAGTCCCTGAATCTCTGGGAGGCCAAACTGCTCTTAAACCCAAGTTTGGGTGCTCTCCATTCAAAGGCCAATACTCAAGAGAAAAGAGTTGGTGTAAGAGAAATGGTTGGGTCAGGAACAAACAACCTGAAAAGAGGCGAATTTGCCTCAAAAACCATCTGGCTCTTAACCTGGGGGTTGTGGTTTATAGAGGGATGGTGAGAGTCGATGATTGTAGGAAAAGTCAGTCAGAGGATGGAGCCTGAAAAGCTTCTGGAATCTTCCAGAGGGCCCGACGCTGCCCTTCTCCAAGCTAAGAGGAGTTCTTGAGCAGGATAAGCTCCAGCACAGATCTCAGTGAACCCGTGCCTCATTCTCCCCACCTAACAACCGCTCTCCACCCCCCATCAGTAATTGTATCTGTTTCAACATCATACATACAATATTAAAGAATATCTTTTTACCATGGAAAGTGGACTAGAGCTGAGTGAGTGAGAGAGAGAGAGAGGGAAAGAAATATGTTTGTGATGAACAAACTGGAGTCCCTTGTGCTTGCTCTTTGTCAAAGCATGTGGCAGCCAATGGCTACTCAAGATGATCTGCTGCATTGGGCCCCTGAGAGTAGCCTGCGCCAAAACTGAAGGTCCTCTAGGCTCCACAGAGATAACCCGGAAGTAATATTCCATGAGCATAGGAGGGCTACAACAGGAAAGGAACAGCACCCAGCTCTGCTCCACAGGATGCTACACACTGCCTGGGTAGCCCCTCTGCTTCCAGGAAGCACTGGTCTCCCTCCAGCTCACAAAGTCTGTCTTTTGAGGGAGGACCACTTTGGGTCCCTCTCCTGCATTGTTTTTCCTCTCTGCAACAATACCCAGATTACTCTGGCAGAAATCTGGAAATGGACTTTCTTCACAATTCAGAAGTAGACACTTCCATGAGGTTAAACCCATTCAATTTTCCAAATATAAGTATTTTTTTCGGACCTGGCACATGCTTACATTTCATCTGGGCAGAATCTGTTTCAGGGAAAGCATGGAGCATGGGACACAGCTTCCTCATTCAACACATGTGTGGGAACTGTGTCTGTAAGAGAATCGAGCCTAAGAACAAGTCTGGGGCACACAGAAATGAGCAAGCATAACGAAGTGGAGCAGATTCCAAAGGAACACCTGGGGTACATCTGAAATTCAACCCTCCTGCTGGAATTGGCAGGTTCAAAAGCAACCAGATTGTGGTTGATTTAGGCCATTCAAGTCAGATTTGTTTTGTACAAATTCAGAGTAAGCAAAATGCATGTTGCTCTCTGTTCCGATTAGCACTTATAATATCCTGAGAGTAAGCAGTACATTCTGGTAGAAAAAGGAAAGGAGGGAGGGAGGAACACTTCAAAATTAATGGCATAAAATTTTCAGAAAAATGAAAGTTTTTCAAGCAAATGATGTTAGCTCACAGCAACTTTAACCTTTCAACACTTAGGGAGGTGTGTGAAAGAGAATATGCTTTAATTGGCTACAGAAGAGTCTAAGACAAGAAAATGCATTTCAATTCTGTATCTGAATTCAGAAGACAATGATAATCAATAAAGATGATGGGTCTGGGTCACAATATATTAATATTCTTTTATTTGTATTCAGTTGACAGCAAAATCAGAAGCATTTCACAGGGATCAAATCTCTATAATTGGATTTGTGGAATGCTCCAAATGACTTAGGACAAGAAAGGACAGCAAGAATTCATCCATAAAGAGACTACATCATACAATCAACTTTCTTCCTTCCTTTGGTGGGTGGGGGGTAAATGAGAATAAAATGAGCAAACATGATTATGTTTCCAATTACAATCACACCTGATCCCATAAACAAAGATATAAGTATAAACATAGATACCAGTGACACCAATTTTAAACCTATTGAAATTCAAATCAGGAGCTCTTTGCTGCAATTCACTTGCAACATATTTTACGTATGCGCGAAATAACAGAACTGGAACAATGCCTGTTTGGTCTTTAGCTCAGAAACTTCTCAGCCTCACAGAACTGTCATCCACCATATCCTTCCTGAGTATGGGGGCTTCAGGTTGCCCCTCTTCAATGCCAGGAATCTCAAAAAAAGTGATGGAAAGAAGTAAGATGGTTATGGACAGAAATCCCTCTTTGCTTCCTGGTGATTGGTCAGATGGGTTGTGCCCACATAAATATGAAGGACTTCGGCAGCCCTTCCTACAGCGTCTCTCACTCAGGTACAGGTAAGGTCTGAGAACCGAATAAGAGCTTGATGTGGCGGGTACCTCTCCAGCGAAGGGAGCAAGACAGAGGTGCTGACACCAACCCGACTGCAGGATAAAGACAAGGACACCAGAAGCCCAAACAGGTGATGCAAAGGAAAGAGAGAGGTTGGAATATGACAAGGAAGACGCAAGACACAACATCCTCTCGAACACCAGCTCTTCACTATTCTACCATCTTTGCATTATAATCATTTTTCTCTATCTTTGCATCACTATTATCACCACGTGCAAAGGCTTTGAGAAGCCTGGTGACTAGGTCCAAAAAGGAATCAAACCCCCAAATAGTGATGCTTCCCAAGGTGAGGCACGAACAGCAGGGCTCCCTTGCACTGCAGAAACGGATGCACAGGGGGCTCCGAATACGATTTTCTATCCCATCTCTCTTTCCTCCCCTGAGTGTGGCTCCATTTTTGTCACCTGCATTGCTCTCCTGACACATCTCCCTGGGGTGCAGGTCTTCAAACTCCACACACCAATGGGTCACCACCTGCTCTGTGAATGAAATGGTCTATCTGATGGCAAAAGCTCCCAGTTTGGGGCCGGAGCGATAGCACAGTGGGTAGGGTGTTTGTCTTGCATGCGGCCAACCCGGGTCTGATTCCCAGCATCCTATATGGTCCCCTGAGCACCGCCAGGAGTAATTCCTGAGTGCAGAGCCAGGAGGAACCCCTGTGCATTACCAGGTGTGACCCAAAAAGAAAAAAAAGATTTTTTAAAAATTGATAAATTTGACTAGGTGAAAACAAAAAATGACAACTTTTTATAATTCTGCATGAAAACCACCATAATCTAACCAGGAAAATCCACAACAGGTATAATTCTTGTAATTTATTATAAAAAATGTTCCTAGCGACCAACAAGAAAAATTAGACATTTTAAAAGAAAACAGTAAATAAATTGAAGGGGATTCACACAAAAGGAGCATCAAAAATGCTTCACTTCAATAAACATGGGAGCAAAAGTGTTTTATGAAGAATCCAAATGAAATGATCATAAAAACCTTTTACATATGGCAAACATTCATCGTAACTACTGTGTTGGTAAAGTCGTGGCAAAATAAGCATTCTCAACCTTTGTCCTTCAGTTCTGTAGTCTGTAGGAAGCATTTTGATGAAGTCTGCATTTGAAATGCACACACTCTGATTTTGCCCCCTGCAGCTGTGGCATACATGTACCCATCAGCATGAGAAGCCCCGTCCACACAGCAGTGCCACTGCACCCTGCCTGGCATCGACTGGAGCATACCAGAACCCCAGTCTCCTGCAAAAGCAGTAGCTGAATAAATTGTGGTTCATTCACACCCACCATGGAACGGCACTTTCAAAAAATGAATGGCCTCTGAGGAATATTAATAGGTGCAAAATGCAAAAAATAATTTCAAATATTTAGTCCTATGATAGTGTGCAACCTTTAGAAATTCTGTTTTTTAAATGTTGTCTTAAAGGTATTGCATAATCTTCATGAGCTGTTGATATTTTTTTATTTTACTGATATTCCTTTTATTAGCCAACTAAACTTTTCTAACACAAACGTTGGTAACGCATAAAGACCAAAATAGTATGTTATTATAATGACTTGCAATGTATATTTTTTGTAGTAAAGGAAAATAGATACTTAGAAGTCAATATGTTTTGGCAATTATAAGAGACTGCAATATCTAGAGAAAAATAAATGGTGACGCATCAAACTCAGATTTGGGGACCTCCTTCCTAAATATACTTTGGTGTTTCTATAGGTATGGATTTTAATCCTGGATAAAGACTCTTTGTTTAGCATTTTAGAAGGAGTGTATTATATTTCAAGCACTGTTGATTGTTATGTCAAACATTTCATAACAAAACGGACTGAAGATATATGCTTTCTATTCAGGTTTTACATTGATCATAAAGTTATCTCTCCACTTTAAGTGTATCACCAAAATTTTGATTATTGACTTGTTTTTTGTAGGCAAAAAAAACCCGACCAGAATTGGCATTATTTATGATAAAGTATCTGATGACTTTGATTGTTGGCATCTCTGCTGTCTTCTGGGTTGGAAGCAAAAAGACTTGCACGGAATGGGCTGGATTTTTTAAGCGAAATCGCAAGAGAGAGTAAGAACCTATTGGTGTTGTTTGCAACCTGTCTGGTGTTTGAGAGTAAATAGGCCAGACTGTTAAAATAACCACTGCATTAGGCTTTGCTTATATCAGTTGTTGTTTCAAACTTGGAAATAACTTCCTTAGTGAAATAGGTTTTATTGTGGAAGTTCTTGTAATAGTCTGACATTTTATTGAAATGTGAAGGAAATACAGGCAAAATGTACATTTTCTCCCTAATTTATAATGTGTCCAGTATCATTACTGCTACCACTGGATTATTTGGGGGCAGAGCATTTTTACTAATGATAGCCTTTTTAATCAATAGTAAAAGATTAAGTGGACTCAGATGTAAGATAACCTATAGAGTATGATTCAAATGCACAAAATGATCATTATTTCCTATCTTAATTACACATAGTTCTGCCCTAAATGTCACTAATTTGCCTTGCGCAAGATGGTAAAACTTTAAACTTAGAGAAAATTTTATAGCAATACAGTATAATTACATTTATGAGTAAATAATTCATTTTAGTGATTTACTTACATGATATACAGTATCCTGTATCATTTAAAGGCTATTCTTCATTGCTTTGATTAGAGAAATTTTTGTAAAACAAATTCAGAACTCTAGGGACTGAAGTGATAATATAGCAGGTAAGGTGTTTGCCTTGTACACAGCCAACCTGAGTTCAGTTGCCAGCATCCTAGGTGGTCCCTTGAGCCTGGGGTGATCCCAGAACACAGAGCTAGGAGTGAGCCTGAGCACTGCTGGGTGTGAACCCCTGGCCCCCACCAGAAGAAAATAGTATTCAGAACTCTAGATCTAACAAGTAAGTTTTGAAAGTCTGAAGAATTACATTTAATTGAATTTTCATTTCAAGACCATTAAATATATTTTGTGACCTTTTTCTTCTAATTTAGTTTTTCATTTGATATACTTGTATTGATATAGCCTCCTGGTAGCACAGCAGGTAGGTCGTTTGCCTTGCATGTGGCTGACCCGAGTTCGATTTCTCCTCCCCTCTTAGAGAGCCCGACAAGCTACCGAAAGTATCTCTCCCACACGGCAAAGCCTGGCAAGCTACCTGTGACATATTCGTTATGCCAAAAACAGTAACAACAAGCTCACAATTTGTTATGAGACATTACTGGTGCCCGCTCAAGCAAATTGATGAATAACAGGTGGACAGTGCTACAGTGCTACAGTGTATTGATATAAGTGTGGCACTATCACACACGGATAGTCCCACATTTAGTGCTGGTTTGAGCATCCTTTTCCTATCTAAATATAGATTTTTGTCTATTTCTCACTCCTTTACTATTTGGGCTTGACAGAAGCAGTGAAGAGTGTATGCACGAAAACTTTCACTACATGACAGTCTACTTGTATCTCCTAGTCTTTACATTAAACATGTATGTTTGGCCACACTGGCAGTGCTTAGGGGCCATTTCTGGTGAGGTTCAGGCCACGAATTGTACTAGGACCTTCTATATATAAGACACACACAGAACTATGTCCCTGGCCCTTGCTGCATTTCCAAGCCTAGGTTTTAGAAAGAATAAATCACATAGAACGTCTAAGCATTGAATTAAGATGGTCGGCAGAAGGTACGCTATGTGTTGTGGCTTCTGCAGCCGTGCCTATTCATACCTCTCCTTGCGCTGTCTTTCAGCCCCATCAGTGAGAGCCGCAGAGTCCTGCAGGAGTCCTGTGAGTTCTTCTTGAAGCATAATTCTAAAGTCAGACACAAAAAGAAGCATTACAAACCGAGCTCACACAAGCTGAAGGTCATTTCCAAATCCATGGGCACCAGCACAGGGGCAGCTGCCAACCACGGCACTTCTGCAGTCGCCATCACCAGCCACGATTACCTGGGACAGGAAACAGCAACTGAAATGCAGACCTCTCCCGACACCTCAGCGAGAGATGCGAGGACAGAGGGCACAAGCACCCCCAATAAATTCAGGGAGCAGGAAGTCGTGGAGCCTGCCTCCCCCACTGCCTCCAGCATCAGACTCTGCGGGGACCAGGCAGACAGGCCGGGCCGGGCCGGCACCATCCATGACAAGGTCAGCTTGTCTGGGAGTGCACGGAGTGAAGGAAGGTGAGCTTTGTTCTTGGTTTCCTCAGCCCTGACCCTTCAGAACTCGGCGTTTGACTTACTTTACTAGTACAGAACACGTCTGTCTGCCTGGGAGGATGCCAAGAGATGTTGCTTCTGTGCCTTGGTTCAGCCTAGGAATGCCTTCTCCCTACTTAATTCTCCCATCCAAGTACTAACCAGACCAGACCCTGCTTAGCTTCCAAGATCAGATGAGATCAGGCATGTTCAGGGTGGTATGGCTGTAGAGTCCCGAATTACTTCTCAGCTCTGAGAAAAGCCTTCGTGTACATTGTCGGGTTAGGTACATGTTTAAGGTCCATCTGAAATACAGGCTGCAACACTCTATTTTATTTTAGGGGTCACATCCAGCAGTGCTCAGGGCTTACTCCTGGCTCTGGGCTCAGGTATCACTTGTGGTGGAGCTCAGGGGACTGTATGGGATGCTGGGGATTGATGCTGGGGATTGGTGCATGCAAAGCCAGCATCCTGCCTGCTTTAGTAGCACTGTTGCCCGCCCCCCCCCCCCTTCGCCTCCCGGGGTTATACTTCAGTTCATACTAAATTAGAACAGCATCTACAAGGCATTTTTCCTTTTATATAAAGTCACTTACAAAATGTGTTCTCTATTTTTTTTTCTGAACATGAAATAATATTGACATTTCCAAGTGGGCCTAGGAGATCCACATACAGGTAAACATTTAATTAGTGGAAATGCTAATTAACTACTCTGAGATTTCAAGATTGTCTCCTCTCACCCTCACAAACTAGTATTCTCTAGCCTCATGGCATATGAGTCTGTCATTAGACACACACCTTTGTCCCCAGCCACGTTTGTAAATTACTCCAAGACAGAGCCAAAGTCTGAGTCATCTCTGTGTCCCCAAACTCTTAGATCCTGTCTGCGCTGTGGTGAGAAATCCATCCAATAATTGCTAACCAGAGGGCAGGAGTCTTAGAAATTGGGTTTCCTCATGAAGCTTCTGCATGAGTGATTGTTGATGAAATTTTTCAAGTTGGCAAAAATGGTATCAGAAGAGAAATTCTTTGTATTTGGAGCTGTTAGCTGGATGGTATCAGAGGAGAGATTATTTGCATTTGGAGCTTTGTATCTGCCATCTGATACAGGACTGAAAAAGAAGGCAGGGAAAGTGGGCATCGTTGTGAGAGTAAGTGGCGTCGCACCTGTGCTTTGCTTTGTCTGTCACTGTGCTCTTTTTCTTCCCTAGGGCAACCCCCAGAAGTGAGGTGGCTGACTCAGGCCCAGCAGCGGGAAACCTTTTGCAGGTCCCCAGTTCCTCCAAGCCAAGTAGCCTCAAAGGCTCAGCATCGCTGCTCCCTCAGCCAACATCGGAGGCGCGAGAGGAGCAGGGTGCAGGCACCTGAACCCTCCAACTTCTCCTGGGAGTTACTTACACTGGAGGTGACCAGGCTACTGTCTTCCAGAAACTGTGACTAGAATTCTCCTTTTGCACTTCAAGCCACGTTGCTTGCTGTTAACACTGGAAGCAGAGTCCAAGTATCGATCATTCGCTGCATTCTTCAGCTGTTAGGAGAAAGTGATGCAGCTGGAAAATGTGTAGGCCCGTCATATTTTTTTTAATCGTGTGGGAGAAGGAAGTAGAGGAATCTTCTCTCTTTCAGAAGATTCTACTGCAGTTAAAAGTACTTTAGGATGGAATAGGCTGTTCACCTTTTAAAATCGAGTTTTTCATGGCAGAAATATTTAAAGCTTTGTATCTTTTATATATATGTCTTTGCAAAGGACTTTGTATGTTTTTGAATTTTTTTAGAAATCCTGGGAAAACTGTTCAGGTATTTTTATTATGGTAGCCTGATTTTATTTTAGCACTCATTAGGGACTTCTACACTGTATTTCTTTTGTATCATCAAAAACTGTAAACACACCACTGTGATATAAAGGAAATTCATTTTTAAAATCCACACACACATCTTCTCAAGCGTGTGAACTTTTATAAAGTCTTATGGTTTTAGGAAGCTTGCAGATCCATCAGGCAGCTAAAATAAGGTGCTCATAGGTGTCCCTCTTGATTGTATTTTGCTGCTCCTTGACACTTCTACATTGGGTGGGAGGTGGGATTAGGCCAGGCCAGCTCTGCTTGGGGCTTTCTCCTGGCTCTGCGCTCAGGGATCACTCCTGGTGGTGCTCAGGGGACCGTATGTGGTGCCGGGGAGATTGAACTGGAGCTAGCCATGTGCAAGGCAAGTGCCTTAACCCCTTTACTATCTCTGTGGCCCTGACCTTTCTACGTTTTCTTAGGTAAAAAATGTCCTGAAGGATTCAGAGATACAGTGCTACTTTTTGATAAATTAAGTGCAATTGATGGCACGTTTTAAATGTTTCATAACAATCCAAGATTATAATATTGACAGGCACACTTGCAGTTGCTTATTCTTTTTTGGTTGTTACTTTCTGGTGAGGTGCATTTGGGCCGCATGTCACCATGTTCGAGGGCTTTTCCCAGCTGTGTTCGGTGTCACTCCCAGTAGTATTTGAGGGACTAGGTGGTACCAGAGACCAAACTGGGGTGAGCTGCATGCAAACAAGTGCCCTAACCCCTGTCCCAGCTCTCTGGCCCCATACTATTGACTTTTTTTTTTTAACACTTAAAAAAACTACAGACACTTGGTATAGTGTACTGTTTTTCTGAGCTATGTAGGATTCACTTTTACAGCTAAATAGGATTTTGGTGAATATTCAAAGGCATGTTTGCAATATTAGTGCCAATTTAAAATGAGGGAAGAGTAGTCCTGATAAACAAGACGTATTTCATATAGTGTGCTTTAAAATATTAAATAATTTTCTTAATTCTGTTTCCATTTAAGTATTGTTCTTCTAGCGAAGTTTTCTGACACTTTTTGGTTTTTCTCTGCTTAGCATTATGTTAAAGCATAAAAAGAAAATGATTGTGTACTGTATGGGAAATGTAAATATGAACCTCTCCATGTTTTTACACTTCATATACAAAAACTTGTTTTGTGTGGTCTTTTCATTAATAAACGTTCTCTCTATAAGCGGCTGGGCTGTTTCGTGGTTATGTGTAGTGCTCATGGCACAAGCAGAGAGATCACTGAAAGAGGTCCAGGGCTAACAAAACAAGAAGGTTCTTTCTCCTGTTGTTTCATTTGGACCACACCCTGGGGTGCTCGGGCCTCTTCCAGACATGCTGCTTGGGGGTGGCTTCCTGCGGTGCTTGTGGGACCAGGCCCTGCCAGGGATCAAACCAGGCCTCCCACCTACAAAGCGTGGGCCCCAGCCCCTTGCGACATCCTCTTAGCCCTAGAAACTTTTTTTGAGCTGGAGGAGAAGGCAGAACTCTTTAGATTTTGCCACAGTTTCACCCAAGTATACAGCCACGTTTATGAGTCTTTTGAAAGCCATTGAGACGCCAGGGGGGGATAGTAAAGGGAAGCCAGGACTGTTCTTCCAAGGAAAAGTAAATAGCATCGTCCTCAAAACATGTGGCTTGGTGGGTGAGCACTTATCTTTCATGTGTAAAGCCTCAAGTTCCATCCCTATGTACATACGTACGTACACACACACACACACACACACACACACACACACCAGTAATAAATAAGAGGAACTGTCAAAGTTCTAAAACTGAGAAAAAATAACATAAGGAAAAAGAAAAAAGAAAATCTTCCGAGAAAGAAAATGTTATTATTATATAATTTACCAGGCAAAAAAGTTCATGAACAAGAATTAGTACAGGGGCCAGAGTGATAGTACAGCAGGTATGGCGTTTGCCTTGGACGCAGCCTACCCAGGTTTGATCCCCGGCATCCCATAATTCCATATGGTGCCCCAGCAGTGCCAGGAGTAATTCCTGAGGGCAGAGCCAGGAGTAACACCTGAGCATCGATGGGTGTGACCCAAAAAGGAAAAAAAAAAAAGAACCAGTACAATCTTGAGATGATGAAAGAGAAGAGAGCAAATCCCCAAGGGATCCTGAATTACTAGGTGTGGCTTGTTAATTTCATGCCCTCAGAGAAAAGCACTGAAATACACACAGGTTAAAATCCAGCTGACAATACCAATTTCTGGTGAGGATTCAGAGCAGCAGGAGATCACTCAATGCATTGCTGGGCGGAATGTAAAATTATTCCAGGCCTTTTAAACATGGTTTTAGCATATAATTCAGCAATCCCAGTCTTGGGTGTTCATCTGACCAATGCATGCAGTTACTCCACTGTGAGGGCAGGTCTTCCTTCACTCATTAAGTCTGAGCAGTATATAGTCATTTTCTTCCAAAGACTAACAGAGCCAGGAAGGGGTGTGGAGTCAAATAACTCTCAGTGGTGAAACCTGACAGGCACTTCCCAAGCCAGGTGAAGAGTATCCGCTGCGTCCCTCATGGAGCAGTCACCTTTCTTTTTGATGCGATGAAAGCAACACTTCACCCTCTGTCTTTCCCCAAACCAAAATCTACTGCCTCGGTTGAGTTCAAAGGAAAGTATAAATCAAATCCCCACTGATGAACTTTTCACAAAACATCTTACTAGCATATCTCAAAATGAGCGTCTCCTACCCAAGAGATGCCCAAGGAGGCAGGGACCTAGGTGCAATCCGGTCTTCTATAAAAGGCACAACAGTAGAGCTAAAGGAAACTGGAATAAAACATGGGCTGTGCTTAAAGTCCTTCAGTTCAGAGAAATGTTCTTTCATTAAGTATGTGATTATCTCTTATCTCCTGATTGCTCTTTTGCATTGTAATTTCTTTTAGCTAGGTATAGATATCCTAAGTGGAGTCTCTCATTTTCTCCTCTTTCCTTTTGCCCATCTGTTTAAATTTTTGTTGTCAAGTTAAGAAAAATTTCTCAATTTTATCTTCTGAATTTGTATCGGATTTATATTTTGGCTATGTGTTTTTTAGATCCACTGAGAATTTTCTCTTTTTTAAAAAAATAGTCATTTTCTGGGGCCAAAGAGATAGTACAGTGGATACAGTGCTTGCTTTGCACATAGTCACCACCAGTGTTTGATCCTTTCTATTTTATATGGTCCCCTGAGCACTGCCAAAATCCCCTAAACTATCAGTATGCCCCATCAAGGGGCAT
>JAOXYA010308623.1:0-18771 GCA_028565675.1 Sorex palustris | reverse complement strand
GAGACTTGTTGTTACTGTGTTTGGCATATTGAATACGTCACGGGTAGCTTGCCAGGCTTTGCTGTGCAGGCGAGATACTCTCGGTAGCTTGCCGGGCTCTTTGAGAGGGGCGGAGGAATCGAACTCAGGTTGGCCATGTTGGTCGCATGCAAGGCAAACGCCCTACCCGCTGTGCTATTGCTCCAGCCTTTATTACCCTTTCTGGAGTGGGGGGGTCAGGAGGAGGGGGGAGTGGTTGGGCCACACCCGGCAGTGCTCAGGGTTACTCCTGGCTCTGCATTCAGGGATCACTCCTGGAAGTTTTTGGGGACCCTATGGAGTGCCGGGGATCAAATCCGGGTTGGTCATGTGCAAGGCAAGAGCCCTGTCAGCTGTGCT
Organism: Sorex palustris; assembly: GCA_028565675.1. Classification (NCBI taxonomy): domain Eukaryota; kingdom Metazoa; phylum Chordata; class Mammalia; order Eulipotyphla; family Soricidae; genus Sorex; species Sorex palustris. The sequence goes on along the minus strand of JAOXYA010308623.1, from coordinate 18,393 downwards.
ATAGCTCCGGCCCTAATTTTTTTCCCCATTGGAGCCTCAGATCAATGACTGAGTTCTGATGAGTTCCCCCCGCCTCATCCCTCGAGCTGAGAGTCTGACAGCTATTAAGAGACTCTGATTAGAGTTTGAACTTCCCAGCTGTGGAAAGGGAAAGGGACCAATGCCCTGTTCATGGGTCGCCAGACAGGAACAAAGCCGGACTTTGTTTTGATAAGAAGCATATCTCAGGGGCTGGAGCGATAGCACAGCGGGGAGGGCGTTTGCCTTTCACGCGGCCGACCCAGGTTCAATTCTCAGCATCCCATATGGTCCCCTGGGCACCTCCAGGGGTAATTCCTGAGTGCATGAGCCAGGAGTAACCCCTGTGCATTGCCAGGTGTGACCCAAAAAAAAAAAAACAAAAAAAAAAGAAGAAGCATATCTCAGACTGGAGCTATAGCACAGCAGGGAGGGTGTTTGCTTTGCATGCGTCAGACCCAAGTTCGATTCCCAGCATCCCATGTGGTCCCCCAAGCACCGCCAGGAGTAGTTCCTGAGTGCAGAGCCAGGAGGAACCCTGAGCATTGCTGGGTATGACCCAAAAAGCAAATAAATAAAATAAATAAATAAATAAATAAATAAATAAAAAGCTCTCTCCTGTTCTCTTCTGGAGAAAGAATTGGGGAGAAGGTTACTGTGGGCGAGAGGGGGCCCCACTAGGGCTACCCCACTGGGTGACTCTACTCAATGCTGTGTCTCTTGGCCTCTACAGCTAGTTCTGTCTCCTCTGGGTGTGCACATGTCAGTGTTTCTGTCTGTCTGTCTGTCTGCCCCACCCCCCACCCATCTCTTTGCCTCTCTGCTCATCACACCCCAGTGCATGGTCCCGCTACTCGGAACGTGGCTGTTTATAGGAAACACTACAGCAAAGAGAACTGTCCCCGTCCCTCGCCATACTGTCCGTCACCCCGTCACCCCCCCTCAACGGAACTTCCTCCCTCAGCGGGCGGGGCTCGAGGAGCGGGAAGGGGCCTCTCGCAGGCCGAGCCCCAGCTGCAGACTGACAGACATCCTGAGTGACAGCTGGGGCTGCAAGCGACACCGGAGCTTGCCCGGACGACCCTGGGCCTCGCCATGGACCTGTGCCAGCCAGGTAGGCTTCCGGGCCCAGTGCTCCAGATCTCAGCCTCCTCCTGGGTGGGGCGGGGCCCAGAGTGGCCGCCCCACAGGAAGGGGTAGGGGAACACTGGTGGGCACGGCTGGCGTGTGCAGTGGGGTCTCTGGAGGGGGGAGCATCTGAGTTGGAGGGAAGAATAACCCTGTGTGCGCATGCGTACACACACACACACACACACACACACACACACACACACTGGCTTGGTGGAGAGACAGACAACAGACAGTCTTGTCTGAGGCCAGAGTGACGATGAGCAAGGGGAGATACGACAGAGGGAGAGGAGAGGGTGGTCACAAGGGCCTCCAGAGGGAACCCAAAGGAGGCAGGAAGTGGTGACCCACGTCAATTTGGGGAAAGGCTGTTCCAGGCAGAGAAGCTGTCAGTGCAAAGGCCCAGAGGCAGGAGTGAGAACAACTGGTGCCTTAAAAATGCCCCTGGTGGTGATGACAAGGCCTGTCTGGGCATTACAAGGAACTCAGGGCCTGTTTAGTCTTTGGGGGATGAGAACATCTCTCAGACGCAGTGAGGAGGGGCTGGAGAGATCCTATAGCAGGGCAGGGCACTTGCCTTTCTTGTATGCTGCCGACCCAGGTTTGATCCCTGGCACTATGTTATGACCTCGGTCCTGCCAGGAGTGAGCCCCGAGCACGGAGCCAGGAATAATTTCTGAGCACAGAGCTAGGAGTGAGTTTATAACAAGCACCACTTGGTACAAATTCCAGTTTTGTCTTAAGATGCAGCAAACCGAGGGGGTCTCAGGCAGCAGAGGGTGACGGCTGAGACCCTCCCAGGACAGAAGCCCATGGCAGGGACGGGAGAGGTGTCCACGGGGCTGGTGTGGGCCAGGGCGGGATTCAGTGTCCCTGGGAGGCAGAAATGTTGGTCCAGCACCAACATTTCAGAATCTCCGGCACCTCTCGGGGTGCAGAGAACAGGGGCCCCCGGGAATGATCCCATTCCCCAGGCCCCGATGCCGTCCCAGAGCGACCGAGGGTTTCTGCAAATGGAGCCTGAACAGATCATCTGCCCCTGCCTGGCCCAGGACTGCTCACACGCACAAGCCTCAGGCTGCCCGCCCCTCCGCCTTTGTTATTTTGTGCTTTGGGGGAATCCACCTTATGTCCAGAACAGTAAGGACAGGGCTGAGGGTGCCCACAGTCTCAGCTGAAACTCTGAGGTGAGCTGGAGGGGACAGCCTCTCCCTCAGCGAGGTCAGTCCCGGAATGCTAGGGCTGCCTGGAGGTGGTGGCAGAGGTGAGGTGCTGCTCCCACCCACCTGGGAGGGCATGACGTGAACAGGGTCTGGTGGCAGGGGGATAGCTGCTGGGACGTGTGGGGCCTCCCCTTTGATTGAGTCCCTTATGAGTTTGTTTATTCGAGAATCAGTCTCAGATGCAGAGGCCCTGAGCAATGTGGCGGTAGTGGTGGTTTCGGGGGCTGGGGTGGAGGGGGGTGACCAGCCCTGGGGGAGCAGCTGCTGTAGGATGTGGACACGAAGGGTGGTTGCTGCCACAGGACCGTGACCCAGACCTGCCGCTGGACACAGGCCTGGAGCCTGGCAGAAGTGACTCCTGACCAGTCAGGGAAGAGCTGGGAAGACTTCCTGGAGGAGGTGGAAGGGGAGTGGGAAGGGGATTCCCCTGTGAGTCACCCCCTAAATCTGCAGGGTGACCGCCCCTGCTCCACTTGGTCCTGTGCAAGCTGGCCCACCCAGCCCAGACTCTCCGGTCGGCCTCAGTGTCCCCTCGTGCGGCAGGCCCCTTCCCCTCTGCCCAGGACGTCCGGAAGCAGCTCAGGGCTCTCTCCCAGGGCTTTCTGGGGGGACGTCCAGAAGCTGAGCGGGGCTGATGCCGCTTTGACAGGGGTTAAAAATAGAGGCAGCTGTGGGGGGAGGAAGCGCTCGGGGCACCAGGCTGGGGCGGGGCCAGGAGCCAAGGCCACCACACAGCTCCCGGCCCAGTGCTCCTCCCAGCAGGCCGGGGGGGACAGGGGGGGCTAGGGGATACCGCCCCAGGACCCCCACACAGCGCCCCCTTCTGCCTCGGAAAGGGGAAGCCAGGCCAGCTGCTCTCTCTAAAAATAGGCCAGGAAAGAGGAAGGGAGGACAGGGAAGTGCAGGGGGGAGGGCAGCCCTCCCACCCTGGGCACCAGGCGGCCTCGGAACAGCAGTGCAGGGGGGCGGGGGGAGCAGGGGTGTGCCCCCCACATCGGGGTTCGTGTTTTCTTCCCTAAACGGGGGCATCTCAGCCACACCCGCCTCTTGGACACCCCCCAGCCCTCGAGCCTCAGCCGTGACATAGAAGGAGCCCCCACTTTGGGGGTCCCACACAGTGCTCAGGGGCACCCCACTCGGTTGACCAAGATGGTCAGTGCTTAGAGCCAGCGGTGCTGGAGACCCCCAGAGCAGGGGCCTGAGCACTCCCCACTTCGTGAGCAAGAGGGAGAGCGTTGGCAACGCCTGGGGCCCCCAGCACTGGTGCAGAGCTGACGGTCCTTCAGTGGGCTCGAGGCCCTGGGCCAGCGGGCACCTGTGGGACCCCCCCCCAAGAGAAGATTCTGAAATACGCCCAACAAACCGTAAAGGGATAGAAAGGAAGCAAACACCAGCACGCCCAGGTCCTCCCACTCTAGAAGCCAGCTCCTATGCCCCCTGTGCCTCAGTTTCCCTGGCTCTAGGATCAGGCCTGCAGGGACCCTTCTGCCTCTTGTGTTCATTCCCAGCATGCCCCATGGCATTTCCCAGGCAGACTTCGGGCACCAGCCTCGGCGGTGGGGGTGGGGGGCGCGTTGGGGATCGTTGCTGACTTTTTTTCCCTTTTGCTTTGGGGACCACGCCCAGTGGGGCTCAGGGCTGACCCCTGATTCTGCACTCAGGGATCACTCCTGGTGACACTCAGGGGTCCTAAGGGGTGCCGGGATCGACCCTGGCCGGGCGACGATCCTCCCCGCTGTACTTAGCATCTCTCCAGCCGCAACCGTTGTTCACTTGAAGTTTGGGAATATCAAGCCCAAGGTTGGGGCCTCGGCCCCAGGTGCAGTGTGAGGGTGAGCTCTAGCCCTTTTGGCCGTTTTGGGGGGACTTCAAAGCTCTCCAGGGCAAGAGAGGCAACTGCCCCCTCCGGAGCAGGGGTGGGTCCCCCTGCAGAACAGGACGGGAAGGGATGAGGGGAGGCCGGGTCCCCCTGCACCCAGGGTGCCACGAGGTTGCTGGCTGCCCTCCCTGAGCAGGGATGGGGTGAGCCTTGGGCTCTGTGGAGGTCGCAGTGGGTCTCCGGCAGTGCTGGAAGACGGTGGAACCGGATAGAGGGGTCCAGGGTCATCATCTAGAAGACCCAGCTGCTTCCTCTCCTGCTCTGAGTGACAGCCTGGCCTGGCCAATCAGTGACGGGGGTGGGAGGGCTGTTCTGTGTGATTGGTGGCCTGGCGCCTCCTTGTGGCGGGTGCAACCTGGCCTGGCCAATCAGTGATTGTGGGGGAGGGCCGTTCTTAGTGGTCTAGCGCCTCCTTGTGGGGGGTGCTTGTGGGGGAACATCCTTGTGTTTTATCAACGTCCCCCAACCCCTGGTCCGCCTGTGTCCCCTCCAGCGTCTTCCAATCTGCCTTCTTCCCAGCCTCGGACCATGATGCCCTCCGGCTCACATATGCTGGTAGATTCTCACTTCACGCCACTTTCTCTATGCAATGTGGGTGACCCTACGTCCTGGCCAAAGCTTTGCTGCAGAGGGACTGGTCACCCCATTCATTCCAGGACCCCTTTGAGCAGAACCGTCAGATTTGTAAGCTGTCTAGTCTTTTCTCGTACCGAAACCCTGAGCCCTTGGCCAGAGAGAGCGAGTACAGGACATAAGGCAGTTTCCTTGCATGGGGCCATGCGGGATTCGAACCCCGGCACTTCATATGGTCCTCTGAGCCCCCCAGGAGTGATGCCTGAGCACAGAGCCAAGAGTTAGCCCTGAGCACCAATGGGTGTGAGGGGGAAAAAAAAACAACCTGAGTCCATCCTTCCTGACACAAGGCTCTCTGGTACCAGAGATTGTAGGTAAGGCACTTGCCTTGCACTCAGTGCCCAGGTTCAGTCCTGGGCATCCTATATGATCCCTCCTGAGCCTTTGCAGGAGTAAACCAGGAGCACTACCGAGTAGGACCCAAAATTCCCTAAAACTAGCACTGACATTTTTCTCCTCTCTTAGAAGCTGGCAAAGACACCTCTCACCCTGCATAAGGAGGTGGTGTGGGGACTGGAGCAATAGCACAGTGGGTAGGGCATTTGCCTTACAAGCGACCAACATGAGTTCGATTTCCAGCATCCCATAGGGTCCCCTGAGCACCTCCAGGAGTGATTCCTGAGTTCAGAGCCAGGAGGAACCCCTGTGCATTGCCAGATGTGACCCCCCAAAAAAGCAAAAAAGCAAAAAAAAGAAAAAGGAAGAGGTGTGAGCTGAGGGTCCGTGGGTGACAGCAGTGGGTGGCTGGGGTTTGGCCACCTGGTCAAACTGTCAAATGACCTACCCAGGTGTCACTAGAGGCAGATGGCTTTGCCCAGTCCTGGGAGAACCATTTGGACCTGGTTGGTTCATGACTCAGTGAGTGGAGAGACACCACTTGGCTACTCAACCGGGGGGAATGACCACACACACACATGCTCTCAGAGTTTTGGGGTCCCTTCCCTTCTGGGGACACAGCCGCAGGACTCAGCCTGTAGGGTCCGGGTCTGAAAAAAGACTCAGGTCCAGGAGCCTCCTTTGCGGCTCAAAACTCCAAAACTCTGTGGAGTAAATGGCACCAAACAGCTCGTCCGTGACCAAGGCTGTGTGAAGGGACCAGAGAGGTGAGCTGGGCAGGACCACAGAGCATCTTTGACCGTGTGTCGGTCCCTCACCGCATGTCTCAGGCCTGCTGGCTGGGTGCCTGGCCCCCTTCGGCTCCTTATCTCCTGATCCTCACCCCCAGTCCCGTTCCGGTTCGGAAACCCATCCCGCACTCGCGGTCAGGACACCTCACCCCTCCGAGCGTTGGGGTCTATGGCAAAAACTGTCAAATGACCTACCCAGGGCCCGGAGAGATGCACAGCGGGCAGGGCGCTCGCCTAGCATGTGGCCGACCTGGGTTCGATCCCCAGCATACACACGGGTCCCCAAGCCTGCCAGGAGTGAGCCCCGAGCATTACTGAGTGTAGCCCAGAATCCCCGCAAAAACGTTTAAAAGTGCCCCCACCCCATCCCACGCTCCTCGTTTTATATAGGAACGGTATGAGTGGTTCACAGCCGTGGTCACGTGACTAAAACTGGCCAATAGAGTTGGTGGGAACAGGATCCATAGCCACGTGACGAAAATTGGCCAATAGGATGTGTGCATGGCGGAGGGAATTCCATCAGTTTCTGGTTGCGACAATAAATCAGTGAATATATGAAAGATGCCTGATGGGCTGGAGCGACAGGACGAGAGGGAGGGCCCTTGCCTTGTATGCATCAGACCCGTTCGATCCCATTCAATCCTCGGCATCCCATATAGTCCCCTGGGCCCGCTAGGAGTGATCTCTGAGCACAGAGCCAGGAGTCAACCCTAAGCACCAATGGGTGTGAGAAAAAAAGAAGAGGAGAGCCGCATGATCCTGTGAGGGATAAATAAAGGGAAGGGGAGTAGGAACGTCTTTAGCAAGTATCTGAGTGGACAGAGGCCTGAGTGGACAGGGTGGGCATGTTGTGGGGGGTGGAGAGGGCAGGCAATGTGATGGTCAGCTGGAGCCCAATGATGGAGGCGGGCAGTGGCTTCTGGTCTCGTTCCAGATGCAGAGGAGCTCAGCAAAGTGGAGACCGAGGAGCTGGAGAAGATCAAATGGCACCGGAAGCAGCTTCTGGAAGACATCCAGGTGCACACACATGCACACACATGCACATACACTGATACGCACACACTCACATGCATGCACACACAGTCACATGCACCCAATCACACACAGATACACACATGCACACACAGACACACACATGCTCACCTTTCCAAGCATAGACACACATGCACACACTCATACACACATATGCATACACTCACACACATGCTCTCACACACGTAGATGCACTCACATTCACACACGTGCACACTCATGCAACACATGCACACACTCACCCAGACACAAATACATATGATACACTCGCACATACGCACACATGCACAGAAACTCACATTCACACATGTGCACATACATGCAACACATATGGACACATGCCCACGCGTGCCACACCCCTCCCCCCGCAGTCTGCCCCAAACTCAGATGCACCCCAGTGCACACCCAGCTTCAGCCTCCACATCCCTGGGAGAGGGAAGGACAGAATTCCCAGGGGACTCCCCATGTGTGGGCTCAGCTGCCAGGTGCAGAGGGCAGCAGTGGGTAGGGGGCCTTCCCTGGGCACCTGCCATGTGCCGGCCCTTGTTACCATGGAGCCAGAGTTTCTCACACCCAAGTGGCCACGGTCCGGCCCCGGCCCCAGGATCTGCCTGCCCAGCCCCAGAGATGCTCCCAGGATGCTTCCAGAACATGTCTAAGGGTGCAGGGGTTTGTGGGGGAGGGTCTCCAAACCGCTTCCATGGCCCAGTTGTCCCTGACTCTCCCCTCACCTCGCAGAAGCTGAAGGAGGAGATCGCTGATGTGTTCGCCCAGATCGACTGCTTCGAGACGGCCGAGGAGAGGTGAGGCCACCGGGAAGATGGGGGGACCCAAGGGAGAGGCAGGAACAGGGGCCCCCAAAACTCCACCCCAGTGGTCTGTCTGGGCCCCCGGGAGTCCCAGCTGTGAGTGATAACCCCATCCTCTCGTCCCTGGGGGGTCCGGGAGGAAAGAGAGAGGACAAGGGCAGAAGGCGCCTGTGGACCCCACACGTAGGTGTCACCCCCTACGGGAATAGCAACCCCGCTCTGTGGCCTGGAGCAGCCCCTTGCTCTCTGAGCCTCAGTTTCCTCACTGTGCAGTCTTGTCCTGAGCAGATTCCTCCCCTAGGGCATGCCAGGGTCCCCCACCCGGTCCTGCCACCTCCACCCCATTCATTCCCTGATGCTGTGGAGCGCCATCATTCTTGTACACACAAACTCACACACACACACACACACACACACACACACACACACACAGAGGACATGGACAGTAACTGATCTTGGATCCCGCCTCGCACCCCCCCACACACACCAGCACTGTTGACAGAGACCACGGCCTCGAGAATTGGTTAACATTGGGACACAGTGGTGAGGGCAGCCCCATTTCACAGATGAGAAAAACTGAGGCCCAGAGAGAGGAAGTAATGGACACTAAGTGGCTGAGCGCTGAGCACCCCAGGACTCTGGACCCGGAGCCTGGGATTTCCCCACAGTCCCTCATTTCTCAGTCTCCCCTGGGATTCGAAACAGGCCCTGGGTCTTCTGGGGAGTGTTGGCTCACACCCAGGCAGGACGCCCTGGGCAGCAGAGTGGGTCCCTGAGCTCTGAGGCTGTGCATGCTCATGTCCTATGTCTGCAGCCGGATGGCCCAGAAGGAGAAGGAGCTTTGCATCGGGAGGAAGAAATTCAACATGGACCCCATGAAGGTAGGGCGGGGGCTCTGGAAGCCACGTGCCAGGCGCCTCCTCCAAGCCCTTTCCCCAGGGCACCCACAGACCTGGCGAGGAGCTGAGATACACCAGGCCCAGACCCTCCCCCACCCCAGCTGGGTCCTGCAGGAACAGAAAACGGAGAGAACCACAGGCCGGATGTGGGGTCAGCGGCAGGAGCACCTGGCGGGGGGGTGGGCCTGGAGATGGACAGTCCTGGCCTGGAGGGCGGCCACTGCCTCCCACAAACCAGTGTCCCCCCCGCCCCTCCCCCCACCACCCCAGATGGGGCTGTCAGACTCTGCTGCCACCACCCAGACACCCGCCCACACACACGTGCACATGCATACATTTGCATAGACCACAACCCACACATACATGCACACATGTATAGGCAGACACATGCACATACCCACATATATGTGCACACATGTGCACACATGTACATACAATGAATGCAGGCATCGCTGCCCACCCATCCACATATACATGCACACGTGTGTGCACAGGCATGCATACATTCACACACCCCTACACACATGCATTCACACATCACACACAATCTCACACACATGCACACACACATACAGACACACATACACAATCACACCCACATCGCCCACACATATGCATGCAGCTCCACATGCATGCACACACAGACACCCACGTCCACACATGCACCCATTCCAAATGCACATGGACTCACACCACACACAAATCCCGTCCAGATGCCGGCATGCACACATACATATGCGTGGGCACACACATGCTCATATGTACATGAGCTGGGTAGCCAGGGGTGCTCTCCCACTCCGAGCCCTCAGCCTTACCCCCACCCCAGCCACCTCTTCTCCAAGAGGAACAGGATGCCCCAGCCTCGTCACAGCGACAGGCTCCAAGAGCATGTCCTGGGCTGGCATGTGTGAGCGGCTGTTTTCTTTCATTTTTGTAACTTGGACCCCGATCCCGAGCGAGACCAATGAAACACTATGTTAAAATCACATGCATGTCGAGGGGACAGAAGGAGTCGCTGAATCACGGCATCCTAAAGCGACTGAGTCAGAGATCACAGAGTCAGCCAGGGCCTGCTGGAGGGCAGCTCTGGCGAGAGCAGGAACTCGAGGGAACACACCCTCTTGGGAGCTCGCAGGAACACCCTCCCGGGAGCATGCAGAAACACACCCTCCTGGGAACTTGCAGTTCCCCTGGGCCTGCCCTGCCCTGTGGGCACTCACGTGGGCCCCAGTTGTGACGTGCATGCCCAATGTGTGCTTCTCTGTGTGCCTCCCGAGCCAGGCCCTTCGTCCAGGCCCACACTCACCTGGCTGCAAAGCCGCCCCAGATCTCTCGGGCCTGGGGTACCACTGCCCGGGCACAGACAGAGCTGCCGGGCTCACGCGCAGTGTTCTGGGCACACCAGGGTCGGATGCTCCATCTCAGGCTCACTAGCGCTAACCACTGAGCTGCCTCCCGGCCCCAGGCGCTTCTGGGAGGCGCAGACCCAGGGCCCAAGCGATGGCACAGCGGGGAGGGTGCTCGCCTTGCAAGTGGCCGACCCTAGGTCAATGCCCGGCACCCGCCAGGGTTCTCAAAGCCTGCCAGGTGGGATTCTTGAGCACAGAGCCAGGAGTCAGCCCTGGGCACACCCCCAAAACACCGAGGGGAACCGCTTCCCAGGGCAGATGGCAGAATCCGGGGCCCCCCTCCCTTCTTCCTGCCACCCTGCCTCGGGGCTGCTCACGGGCGCCTGTGCCCTCCAGGGCATCCAGTACCTCACCGAGCACAAGCTGCTGAGCGGCGACATCCAAGAAATCGCCCAGTTCCTGTACAAGGGGGAGGGGCTCAACAAGACGGCCATTGGCGCCTACTTGGGGGAGAGGTAAGGGCAGGGGGGGGCGGAGCGAGGGTGGACGATGTGTCTGCGTGTGTGTGTGTGTGTGTGTGTGTGCGTGCGCGCGTGTGCTCACATGCACGTGCGTGCATGTGTGTGTGCATGTGTGTGTATGTGCCTGCAGGGAGGGCATGGATCATGTTTAACAAGTCATTTCCCCTTGGATGCGTGGGGTTGGGGGGACACCCCCTGACCACTCCTCTACAGACAGCCGAGGCCCTCCTGCCTTCATTTCTTCCTTCCGTCATTCATTCACCAGCTGTTTTCTTCAGTCCCTACTTTGTGCCAGGAACCGTTCGAAGTCCTGAGTTGAAGCCAGGAAATAAGATGGGTAAAACTGCCTTGGGGCCAGAGCGATAGTATAGCAGGGAGGGCGTTGGCTTTGCACGCGGCTGACCCGGAATCCATCCCCGGCATCCCTTATGGTCCCCTGAGCACTGCTAGGAGTAGTTTCTGAGTGCAGAGCCAGGAGGAACCCCTGAGCATCGCTGGGTGTGACCCAAGAAGTAAAAGAAAAGAAAAGAAAAAACCCAAAAAACAACTCTCCTGCCCTTGGGACTGGCACAGTGGATAGGGCGCTTGCCTTGCATGCAGTTAACCGGTTCAATCCCCCCACACCTCCTATGGTCCCCTGAGGACCACCAGGAGCGAGACCTGAGCACAGAAACAGGACAGAGCATCACTGGCAATGATGCTTATACCCAGATATACCCCCCAAAAAAGACCTCCTGTCCTCTGTGGGAGTGGGGGGTGAGTCATTCACTAAACCCCAAACGTGCTGTCTCTGTAAGCGAAGCATGTGAGCTCCATGGAAATCATCCAGAGGGGAAAGAAGGGGAGAAGGGGAGCACAGGCTGGGTAGGAAGGGGCTCAGGGAGAAGGTGGTATTGGATTGGAACTTAAAAGTGAGCCATGCACACAGCTGGGGGCCAGAGCTTTCCATGGTTGCATGGTAGGTGCAAAGGCCCTGGGGTAGACACATGCTCCAGGGACAGGTTGGCTGAAAGGGAGCTAGGAGGGAGGGAGAAGGGACAAATGATGGCCATGGAGTCTCCTGGGCACAAGAGCGGCTTCAGTGGACCCCTCTGGCTACTGACAAGGGGCTCTTCCCCCAAGCTCCCCAGAGGGACAGACGTCTGCCCCCCGCCATTTTTACATGACTCTGCCTCCCCCCCAGGGACCCCGTCAACCTGCAGGTCCTCCAGGCCTTCGTGGACTGCCATGAGTTCGCCAACCTCAACCTTGTGCAGGCACTCAGGTGAGAAGTGCGGCCCCAGGGTGGCGGGCAGGACTGGACGCGTATGTCACTGCCGTTCTAACCAGAGCCAGGCGTCAGGCTAAGAGGAAGGGAGGGGCAAGTAAGCGCCGGTACCGGCCCAGAAGCTGGGCTTCGGGGCAGGGGGAAGTGGCCTCGGCTCATTTGCCCTCAGAATCATTTGGTCAAGTTGAGTCCTGGGTGCTGGAGGGACTGCACAGGGGGTAAGGAGCTTGCTCTGCATGCAGCTGGCCCTAGTCTAGTCCCCCGCCCCACACATGGTCCCCCAAGCACCGTCGGACGGAGCCCTGAGCACAGAGTGAGGGGTCAGCCCTGAGCACCACCAGGCGTGGCCGACCCAAACCATCCCACACTGAATCGCTGTCACCATCATTCTGTCACCTCTGCCTTGCCCAGACTTCTCGGATAAGTGTGGGGCAGCTGCTGTGGCGGCTGCGTCACTGTGTCACTGTGTCTGATTTTCCCCCGGGGGTTTCACTGTTGCTCTTGACCTTCTCCCAACTGGCCGGGCATTGGGTAGGAGCTGCGGCAGGACAGACAGACTGGCCAGCTCCCTCCTGCATGCACAGGGATGCCAGGCCAGCAGCCACACAGACATACACACACATACACACAGGCATGCACACACACATACACACACACAGGGGCACACAAACATGGACAGTGGCACACATACAGAATGCACACACATGGGCACATACACATAAATGGGTACACATACACATGGGCACACACACAGACACATAGGCATGCACACATTCGGGCACACACACACAGACAAGGTATATATATGAGCATGCACACACAGATATGCACACACACGGGCACACACATAGACACATATGAGCATGCACACACGGGCACACACACGGAGGCACACACATGGACATGCACACATGGGTACACACATGTACACATGGGCACACATGCGGGCACACAGACACATGGGCGCGCATACACACAGGCATACACACACACATGGACAATGGCACACAGAATGCACACAAGTGGGCACATACATATACATGGGTATATATACACACACAGACACACAGGCATGCAAACACACGGGTACACACACAGGGTATATACATATAAGCATGCAAACACAAGTATGCACACACACAGGCACACACACAGAGACAGGGTATATACATATGAGCATGTACACACACAGGTATGCGCACACATGGGCACGCACACGTGGGTACACACACATACACATGATCACACACATGGGCACAAACACACATGGGCGTGCGTGTGCACGCACACACATGGGCTCACAGACACACAGACAGACACACGGCATGGTACACACATGAGTATGCACACACCCGGGTATGCTCACATGTGGGCACACACATACATACACCTGGGCGCTCACATATACACGGGCTCTCATACACACACGGGCACACATGCACCCATAAACGGGCCCACACATGCCAAGCCTCCCTCCACCTTAGTTTTCCTGTGGTGAACCAGGGATCATAACGGTAGCTCCCTCCTCCTGGGCGGAGGCCCTGAGGCAAGCGGGTTCGGAACTGGCCCCTGAGTGAGCACAGAGCTGGTCAGCTGTGTCTCGCTGTTCAGGCGATGCCTGGAGCACTGAGGGAGAGCACTGGCTGGGGCTTTCACGAGTGAGTAGGAGTCTGCAAGGCAGAGAAGGAAGAAGCCTCGGGTCTCTGCCACACGGCTTTCCCTCGAACCCCAGGCTCTCTAAAGGAGCCAAGTGCTGAGCAGTCTCCCACATTCATTCATTCACTCATTCATTCACTGGCCTTTCCCTGAGCCGTTCCTGGGAGTCCAGGCCCGCTCTGGGCTAGGGGGAGGCCGGGGGAGATGCAGAAAGGGCAGGCGCGGGCCTCCTCCCAGAACCCCATCAGGATGGTCACCGCCAGCCTGCGCCTGGGGCCCCTTCCCGAAGAAGCAGGAGGGACCCCAGGACCCCAGGCTGACAAGGAGGCACAGGCTCACTCCCCACCCACATTCCGGGCAGAAAGACCTTCCATGAGCCACTGCAGAGGGAAGTGGGAGAGCCGGGAGCCATTGCACTGACAAGGTCCAGGCGGCCCGAGGCAGGCAGGCAGTGGTCGGGACCCCTGAGAGCCCCCCGCCCCCCACTGCCCAGCCCCGTCCCTTCCAGGCAGTTCCTGTGGAGCTTCCGGCTGCCGGGGGAGGCCCAGAAGATCGACCGAATGATGGAGACGTTCGCCGCCCGATACTGTCTCTGCAACCCGGGCGTCTTCCAGTCCACAGGTGCCGGCGGGCGGGACTTGGGCCCCTCAGCCTGGCAGTCCCGCCAGGCTGGCGTGGGGAGGGCAGGAACGGGAACGCCAGAGGTCCAGGATGGCTTCCCGGGGATGGTGGGTCCCGCTGGGGTCTTGAAGGGTGAATAGGAGTTCTCCGGACAGTCAAGAAGGGTCCCTGGGGGGAGCGTTCTCATTCAAGCCAAGGTCTAAGTGTATAAAGCAGCATCTGCAGCATGGAGAGACCAGAGGGTACTGGGAAGGCCATTCCCCCCACACCGCGTGGGCTGGCAAGCACCCTGCTCTGTGTCTGACACTACCATGGCAACCGTGATGCTGGTTCTTAGCACTCCCGCATGCTTGGGGCTGTCCTCAGCTGCAGGGGCTGCCCCTAAACGCCCTCTGAGATTTGCACGCCGGTGCTGCAGTGCAGTGCCAGCCGCTGGCACTAAGTAGGTGCTCAGTAAAGATCTTTGGGTGGGGATGGGGGGAGAATGTTCACATCCTGGGTTTGAGTCGCATCCCGACAAGTCCTTGGATTTGAGATCTGGGCGGCGGGGAGCTCAGTTGGTAGCGTTGGCTGAGGACCCGGTCCAGGATCAGCCACTCACTCATCCACTCACTCATCCACTCATTCATTCATTCACTCATTCATTCATGGCCTTGCCCTGAGCTAGTTCCTGGGGGTTCAGGCCTGCCGGGGGAGGTGGTCCCAGGGGAAGATGCAGGTGGGACTGGCCCGGGCCCCACCCTCGGGAAACTCGGCTGAACCATCTTGTGTGGCATCAGCCGAGGCTCAGGGAGGTCAGGGCCCCCCACCAAGGCCAGGCGGAGAGTGGGGGTCCAGCATCTCTGGGCCAGCAGCCACCACAGAGCCCCCGCAGAGCCACCCGGGGCAGTGTGAGGGCGGAGCCGCCGTCGGGGCTTTCTGGGGCTGGCTCTGGCCTGGGGACCCCCACCCCGCCCGGGCCCTGAGTCACCCGCCCGCCCGCCCACCCGCAGACACCTGCTACGTGCTCTCCTTCTCCATCATCATGCTCAACACCAGCCTGCACAACCCCAACGTCCGCGACCGGCCGCCCTTCGAGCGCTTCGTGTCCATGAACCGGGGCATCAACGGCGGCAGTGACCTGCCCGAGGAGCAGCTGCGGGTACGGGGGTGGCTGTGGGTGTGGGGAGACATCTCGGGCACGGGGAGCGCCGTAGGCATTGGGGCCAATTGCTGCAGGCACTGGGGGTGTTGTGGGCATGGGTGGGCACCATCAGCATGGGGATGCCATGGGGTTGTTGTGAGCATGGGTGGGCACCATCGGCATGGGGGTGCCATTGGGGGTGTTGTGGGCATGGGTGGGCACCATCGGCATGGGGTTGCCATGGGGGTGTTGTGGGCATGGGTGGGCACCATTGGCATAGGGGGTGCCATGGGGGTGTTGTGGGCATGGGTGGGCACCATCGGCATGGGGTCACTGTGGGCACCGCAAAGCAGTGGGGGTGTGTGCTGTGGGCAGTGGGAGGGTCGCCATGGGCACAAGGGAGGCCATAGGCACCGAGGCAGGATGCTATTCCTGCCCACCTCCACGGGGGGCTGTGCCGACAGACCCCCACAAAGGAGCCGAGCGCTAGCCCAGAGTTAGGGGCGCACGCCCGGAGTTCCCAGCCACTTGCACCCCACAAGGCCGGGGCTGCCTTGGTGGCCCCCCGCAGCCCTGGGCCTCAGCATGGCTTCACCGCTGGGACTCACTCTGGAGCTTCTGGCAAGGTTATCGAGAATCGTGGGGACCGACCCTGGAGCACTGCTCAGGGAGTCCCTCCCAAGAGCTTGTGCCTCCATGCCTTCCCAGGTGGCCCATTTTGGGGGCTGGAGCGACAGTCCAGCAGGGAGGGCACTTGCCTGGCAGGAGGCCGACCTAGGTTCAATCCCGCCCCAGGTCCCCCGCCAGGAGTGATCCTTGAGCACAGCTGGGTGTGGCCCAATAAACGAAGCCAAGTGGCCCGTTTGGATGTGGGATGCCGGGGGTCCAACTAGGGACCTCGAGCACACAAGGCCACTAAGCCCCACCCCCAAGTGGCCTTTGGCAGGAGGATGGTGGGAGCAGACCAGGCCCTCAGGGTCAGCACAAGGGCCTCTGGGCTCATCACTGCATCACCCAGGAAGAGGGTCCTCCTGGTCCCGATACTGCCCACCGGTCAGGGCTGGACATGCCCGGGCAGGCTCAGCCTTCTTCCTGCAGAAGAGGAAACGGTCTTTGTGTGCTGTGTGGGGGGGGGAACCCCCACCTGAGTCACAGGGCACCAGGCCTGGGGCAGGACCCCAGGGAGGAGACAGCAACCGACCAGACTGAATTACAGCTCTGCCTGACTCGGGCCATGCTGGCCAGGGAACAGAGCTGTGGGCACCCAGAGGACACGTCCGTCACTTTCCTTAGGACGTTGTGGGGAGAATCAGGGGAAGGTGCCATCCTGGAGGACTCCATAAAGGAGGTGACCTTTGAACAGGGCCTTAAAGGATGAATTAGAGTTTCTCCCCGAAGAGCCACCAGGAAAGGCTCAGAACTTCAGAACTCAGTCCTGGTAGGAAACAGAGAGGCACCAAAGAGGCCTTCTGGGGGTGGCGTGTGGAGACCGCGTCAGGCAGCAGAGCAGCCTCAAGGGTGCCTTGAGTGTGCCTGTCTCGGGGGACAACACGGAGGCCAGAACGAGGCATGCACCCCGGCTTAGCACGCGTGGACGTTTCATTCCCGGCTCGAGCCCCGCCCAGCAGAGCCACAGGGCGAGGCTGGGCTGTGAGTTCCCGGCTCAGTCTATGTGTGTAGACTGGGGTGCGGGGATCGAACCCAGGATCTCACAGCCCTAAGCCCCATCCCCAGCTCTGCTGGCTCAGCCTGGAAGGAAGGTTTTGGGGGTCCCTGGGGTCCGAAAAAGGCCGTACGCCTCCACCCCCTTCCCCAGTCTCAGAGAGGTGGGGGTAGGGACCTGGCTTGGGGGCGGGAGTACCAGGCTCAAATCCCATCATCCCCGTTTGCCTGCTGAGTGTGGGGTCACTGCAGACCCCTCCACAGGTGCCCGAGAGCCAGGCCTGAGCCCCCGAGCGGCTGTGAGGGGACCAGGTCCCAAGTTCCATCCCTGGTACTGCCGGGTATCGTCCTGGTGAACCCTAGCCTCTTTTTTTTTTTTGCTTTTGGGGTCACACCCGGGGATGCTCAGGGGTTCCTCCTGGCTCATGCACTCAGGAATCTCTCCTGGCAGTGCTCGGTCGGTCTCCTGGCGGGCCGGGGTGGGCGGCACTTTTCTCTGGGTGCTTCTCCCCATTCCAGTGTCCGTTAACAACGCCACATGGTTTGTATGACGCTTGAAACTTCTCTCGTGCTTCCAGACCTATTAATTTAGCTTCTCGCCCTGCCGGGAGAATTACTTATTAACCTGCCCCGGCAGCCGGGGGGAGGCGGGCACTGGTGGTGGGGAGGTATGTGCCCCCCTCTTCTAGGCCAGGGTGGGGAGGGGCAACCCCCGTTTCCAGACAGGGTGACTCCAGGTGATCAGCCTCCCGGCTCCAAGCAGGCAGGAATCAGCGAGAAAATGAGGCTTGTGGGGTCCGCAGGGGACCCGTGTTCTTGGAGAAGCTCAGGGATCTAGAAGCTTCCGGGGTATAGTGCTGAGGACTGGTCCTCGTCCTGGGCGTCCCCAGGATATCTGCAGGATCTGGGTGGTTTTCTTGCCTCCCTGAGCCTCAGTTTCCCCACGTGCAAGGCACAGACTCCCTGCGGGTCTTACTAAGCTGGGCCCAGCCAAGGGGTCCTACTGCTTAGAATCAATGAATTTATTTTTTCTTTCTGGGTCACATCTGGTGATGCACAAGGGTTCCTCCTGGCTCTGCACTCAGGAAGTACTCCTGGCGATGCTCGGTGGACCCTATGGGATGCTGGGAATCGAAAAGGGGTCGGCTGCATGCAAGGCAAACACCAGCCCCAAGAGTGAATGAACTTGGGCAGCTTATTTTTCCCCAGTGGGGAATCTCCCCAGAAGTGCTGGGGGTCACTAGGGCTTTACCTGGTGGTGCCTGCCAGGCTGTGTGGTGACAGGGACCGACTCTAGCCCCTCTTCGTGCCCAGCGTGGGCCCCAGCCCTCCCCATCCCCCCCACCGGCCTGTACCTCACACTGCCCAATGGCCTGGCCGAGGGAAAGCAATTGTGGAACAGTCTCTGGCCAAGGTGAAGACGTTCCTGGAGGGCTGGGGGGGGGG
>JAOXYA010308429.1:0-33841 GCA_028565675.1 Sorex palustris | reverse complement strand
ACAAAGTCTCCAATGGAGACGTTACTGGGCCCGCTCGAGCAAATCGACGATCAACGGGAGGGCCTTTACCTTTTTTATATAAACTGCTTAACATTGAACCCTATATAAACTGCTTGTGACTTGGAGCCGGGGTCCTTGTCAAGACTCCACTGTGTTGGATGGGACTCGGACCCTAGCTCAGGCTAGCAATAAAGTTCCTCTGCTTTTGCATTATCGCGTGTGGACTGGGTCTCTCCACAATTGGGATCTGAAACCTGTGCACGGCGGTCACCCCAACAACGTACAGCAGTTTTCAATGGACAGTTTGTCCAAAATTTGAACATTATCCTTAATTACTTTCTTAGTGTGTGGAGTAGGGGGAACCTCTGCTTTTAGGAAAGTCCACACAGAATCCTGGGCTAAAGCACAGGGGCAGGGCATTTGCCTTGCCTATGGCGGACCCAGTTTTGATCCCCAGCACCCTGTACGGTCCCCCAAACCCTGCCAGGAATGACCCCTGAGCACATAGCTAGGAGGAAGCCCTAAGCTCCTCCAGGTGTGGCCCCAAACCCCAAACAAATCAATAAATAACAAATGTCAACACAGCACTTCTCAGCCCCCAAAAGAGAGTGATCCCCACACTATGTGGCGAGTCTGAGAGGCTGCGGTAGTTCTGTGGACTGAGGCCCACCCGCATGTCCAGTCCCTCCTGGGCTTCCTCCACGGCACCCTGGGGGCAACGCTTCCTCTCCCCTCCCCTCTGCTGATGACTGGGGGGGGGGCGCGGCAGGGGAGTCACTGAGCTCAGAAGCAGGGATGCTGACCTCTCTTCCCTTCTCTCCCTGTAGCACGACAGGGAGCGACTTGGGAGGGTCTGTGGGGGACTCAGCATCATTTTATTAGAGGCTGCAGGAAGCTCAGCTCTGAGGAACGAGTGCCTTGGAGGTGCTGATGGTGAACAATGCCAGCGTCCGGCCAAACTAATGACCTGACCATAATCAGCGTGTGCCCTAGAAACTTGGACCAGGGACACGGCCAGGCTCAGGTCCTCGTGGACATCCTAGTGGCGAGCCCAGAACTTCATCTCTGGAAAGCAGAGCAGCGCAGTTTGGGAAATATACAGGTATGCACGAGCATACACACATGCAAACAGAGTATGGAGGCATGCACAGATGCTCAGAGATGTATACACACAGCCCAACCACACACATGGACCTACATGTGCACACACAAACACAGAGACACACCAATATGCTTACATAGATATGCACAGGGAGACTCAGACACACAGACACACGCATGCACACATGATGTGTACACAATATGCAAAGACACACAGGCGTGCTGACACACAGACATGCACACACACATGCACACAGCACACACACACACATAAGTGTGCACACACAGCAGCAAAAACCCAGAGATACACATGTGCACAGAGATGTGAACCAGCACACACGCATGCAGACACACGAGTGCACACTTGCACGCAGACGCTTATTTTCCCATGCAAGTCCTGCACTGGAAACACGCCCGAGCCCGAGGCCCGCCGTATCAGGCGGGAGTGGGAAACCAGAGGCCATGTGAACCGAAGTGACCAGTTGCTGCATCTCGTCCACATCAGCTAGTCCAGTCTGCGACCCTTGGGAAAGCCTGAGGGGAAAGCAGAAAGGCGTCTCCTCCTTGGGAGTCTGTGCTGCGGGGTGGTCCCCTCTGGGGAAGGGGTGAAGCTGGAAGTGTCCTGAGCGGCAGTGTGGCTGTTTCTGGCTGATTAGACTCAGAGGTGTTGGCAGCTGGTTTCAGGCTCTCAAGAGGGACAGAAGGGCCCAAATCAGGGCGTGGGGGACTGACTCAGAAGGAAACAAGCCTGTGGTGAGGGAGGGGGGTCAGGAGAGGGCGCTACTCGTCTGAGTCATTGGGCTAGAGCCAGCGGTCTGAGCAGTGGACTGCAGGCGGACACGATGGGGGGTCAGAGTGGGCAGACCAGAGCCCCATGCTGGGCATGCAACACCTGAAGCACAAGGATGTGCCCATTACTGATAGGATGACACAGAATGGGACTGAAAGGGACCACGTGGCCCCTGAGTGCTGCTGGGCTCCCCTGGTGGCCCCCGGCACAGCCAAGCACAGCCGCACGGCCAGGACTGGGCATGAACCACCAGGCCAGTACCACGCTGAGCACTCTGGGAGAGCCCCGGGTGCCCGAGTGCCAAGAGGTGCCACCGTGCAGAACGAGGAACTTCCAGACATCAGGCTCGGGTGGGTCCCGTGGACTCAGACATGGAAGGCAGGTGACAGATCCACCTCATAAGCTCATGAGACAATGAACTTGTCCTCGTGCGTGGGGACGTCCAACGAAGCCTCCTAAGTGCCCACATCACTCAGGCCTCCTGGTACATCACACACTGACCCCGTTCCCATCACAGGGTTCTCAGTGTCACCAATAATAGCCGGGTCTCCTCTTAGAACTCTCAGGGGCATTGTATCTCCTGAAGGGACAGCCTAAGAAATATGCAAGTCCGGGGCAGAATTCTTCCAAGTCTTCAGATGAAAACAGCCCCTGGGCTGGCTCCAGATTCAGCAAAGGGACACTTGGGCTGGTCCTTTCGTGCCCACACTTGGGAAGGTCATGGCTCCTCCCCTCTGCTCTGGCGGCACCTTCCCTCCCCCCGAATGCAGGCCGGGAATCGATGGGCAGCAGGGAGGGGCTCCTGGCTTCCTGCCCGTCCCTACCCCCACCAGGAGAGAGAACGCTGCTTACTTCTCAGGGACGCCAACATGCCTGCAGCCCCCATGACACCCTGTGCCCGGGGATCAGAGAGCAGGCAGGGTCCGACTGAATCTCAGCAGGAAATACTGACTGATGGTGTCCCCAGCCCACAGCGAGGTCCTGAATGACCTCGCTGGCATCAAACACCTGGACCCCACCCCCCAGGGAGCAGGTCTCCAACCAATGTCCAGGCAGCCTTGGGGGACAGCTGATGTCCAAGCCAGTACATGGTCCTCTTGGAAGTGCTTTGCGGTACATCCTGGGAAGCACCTCCTTTTCCCACCCGGGAGAGCTGTGCTAGGCCAGGAAGGAAATCTGTGCTAATGTCATTTACGGCTGGGGATATGCAGTTCGCCACCCACAGTGATCTACCAGGGCACACCAGCAAACTTGGAGTGTTTTACAATCTATGTGCAACAAATTAGCAACTGGCATCCACTTTCAGAGCAGAAATATTGTTATTAATTATTCTCATTATGGAACCCGAAACCAATTTGAGGAGAACGAGAAAACTGCTGGGGCGCGATCAGGGTCTACACCAGGAAACCGTGCTGGGGGGTGATCAGGGTCTACACTAGGAGCTCTCAGGTACTCAGGGTGGGCCCACAGCAGGGGGGGGGCGCACGGATCAATCACCACACAGGAAAAACCAACCCCCCGCGACAGACCCCCGGGAGACGCGGTGGGCTCGAGTAGCTGCACTCCGGGTGGAAACAGCTGCTCAGACACCGTGGCCAAGCTGCTAACTGCAGCCGGTAGGAGAAGGCAGCTCACGCGGGGGAGCGGGCAGCTGAGGGCAGCGCCCGGCCAGAGGCTGGTCTGGGCTTGGCGCGAGCAGTTCATTCGCACAGAAGCAACTTCCGGAAAGAATCCTGCCTCTGAGCTATGTGACCTGGAGTCTGGCTGTCTGTGTAAGGACTCGGGCATTCTGCTGGCTCTCGATGGGGGGTTGGGGGAGGGCGCGGAGGGGTCTCGGTCAGAGAAAGCTGCTCTGAGCTCTGTGCTGAAGACCCCAGCGGGGGCTGAGACAGCCATCGAGCTCGGTCTAGTCACAAGCCTCTGGCCCGTCAGGCAGCCAGACCCACACTCTCCTCCCTGGGACCATTCCTCCAGGGCCCTTCCTCCCAGACACCCCTCCTCCTGGGATCCCCTCCTCCCGAGAGCCCCCATCCTCCCTGAGTCCTCCTCATTGGGACCAGCATCCTGCACAGCCCTCGAGGAGACACAGCGAGGCCGGCCTGAGCAGGTGTGTCCCCTCTCATTGCCATCACGGCCCCTCCTCGTGGTCGCTCACCTGCGCGTTCTCATTCCCAAGTGCCAGGCCTGGGCTCCTGTTTGTTTCTTTATCCGACAGTGTGTTTATTGGGGGGTGTGGGGCCACACCCAGGGGTGCTCAGGGACTACTCCAAAACCCAGGACTTATTCCCCCAGTGTTTTAGCTGAGGTGAGAGAAGGCATAGGTGGAGAAGGGGCTCTGGCAGGCTGTGCCACAAGGCATGCTGGCGGCAGGGTCACGGGCTAGCTGGGGTCCCCCAGGGCAGGGGCAGGGCCACAGAGAACCTGGGAGGAGGCTGACCGTCTCACCCATCACCCAACAGTCTCGGGCTTGAGAGTTTGACAGATGGGGGAGGGCGCTTCTCCCCTGGAGTTTCCCATTCAGTGAATTAATTCGCCTTTCCCTTTAAATTTGCCAGGTCATCGCATTCTACCACAGCAGCATGGAAACATATGGTAGAAAAGTGCGTAAAATGGGTCTGTGCTTTGTACCCATGGCGGCCCCATCCACGACAGCCAACATCTGAAAGCAGCCCCAGGGTCCAAGAAGAGAGGACTGGACAAAGGGACTCCGGCCAACACAGGGGAACACTACTCGGCCATAAGGAAACATGAAATCATGCGATTTTCTGTCACATGATGGATTTGGAGAGCATCACGCTGAGCGGAGTCAGCCAGAAAGAGAGACAGACAGAATGGCCCTCGCATGCATGCAGTATAAAGAAACATGGCAGGGGGTTAACAAACACCCAAAGCAACAGAACTAACCTTCAGTAGGAGCAGCCCACCTCAGGGGCTGGGGGGACACAGGACATGGCGGAGGGAAGTGTACCCTCTGGTGTAGAGTCTGGTGCAATGTGTCATGCATGGAACCCTACCAATGGGACATCCACAAGACACAACGTCTGAGATAAAAATTTCAAACACAATAGGGTTCAAAGAGAAAACACAGAGGTCATGGGCATGTAGGCACTTGCCTTACACACAGCCCACCCGGGTTTGGTCCCTGGCACGCCGGAAGTGACATCTGAGCCTAATGCCCAGGAGAGCCCTGAGCACAGCCAGGTGTGGTTTCCAACAAAGCAAACAAAGCAGGTCGAATGATGGTGCGAGACTAGAAGGTCCAAACGGTCAAAGTCCATTAGATCTATGAACGAGGTTTGGAAACGGGGCCTGGGCTGGAGACGGATGGAACCTTCTAGAGAAGGTGGACTCTGGCTAGAGCAGTTAAGAGCCGGGGGCCTCTGAAGTGGGCTGAGGGATTGTCTGGCTCTATGTGTGGTAAGCAGGAAAATAACAAGAAACGGTCTGGTTAACCAACCTTCAATTTTACCTTAAAAAGATACAGACCAGGAGACATTTAAGGTCCAGTTCTGCCATAAAATCATGTTTATAGATGGAGAAATATTCTCCCTTGAATATTACGGCACTGTAACGATGGTCAGAATGCAACTTCCCTTTCCCAATTATTACGTGAATGCTTGGGGGGAAGACATCGCTCAGGAATACTCAGAAGGCAGTGCTGCCGCTGCCTCTGTCACCACGGAGCAAAGGACCTTACACTACCCAAGTATAAATGTCTTTTGAATAAAGGCAACGTCTTTGGAATTTTGGATTGATTTGGATTCCTGGAGGAGATGTGCTGGCCACCACATCTGTGTTCACTCTCCACCAGCCCCTGTCTGCTCGGCGTGGCCTTCCGTCACGTACCACAAGGCTGCCTGAGAACGCTTTGCAGCATGTTGATGAGATCATCCGCTTTGCTTGATTCCTCCTGTTCCTAATTTGGATTGTTTGGAGCCACACCTGGCTGTGCTTAGGGCTTCCTCCTGCCCTGTGCTCAGACGTCACTCCTGTGTCTTGGGGGACCACACGGGGTGTTGGGAATCGAACTTGGGCCATCCACGTGCAAGGCAAGTGCCCTGCCTATTATGCTATCTTTCCCACCCCTGGATTTATTTTTCATGTCAAGGATAGGTTAAAAATCTAGAAACTTGAGATGGATGATAGAGGTGAACCGCAGAAAATGATTTAACAAGAGTGTGTTTATAAAAATCCATCAAACGTAGGAGAACTTTACTCAGGCTCATGGCTGGGTCTGTGCTGAGGTGATTACAGAAGAGCTGTAAAAATAAAAAACATAAAAGTTTCCTTCATGTTCATGTGTGCTCCGGACTCTCTAGGGCAACGATGGGCAAGATCATTCCAAATGATGAGAAGGAACAGAAACCCCAAGACGAGCTGGTTCCCTAACGGAAAGGAGGGTGGCATGGAGGATCTTGGAGGGTCGGGAGGGAGACACACTGGGCAGAGGAACAAGAGCATTAAGTTCTGGTGCCAGAGACTATTTCTCGTTTTCCAGAAATTAGAGTGAACCTGTGGGTCACGAAGTTGAGATTCGCCCAAGGACAGTTAGAGGAGTAAAGTAGCAGGTGGATGATCTCACAGACATGCTGGCTGCATAGACTTCTCGGGCAGCCTCGTGGTATGTGGATGGAGGCCAGGCCAGGCAGACACGGAAGCCAGCTGGTGAGTGACACAGATGTGGTGGCCACCATGTCCCCTCCAGGGAGGTGCTGGGCAAGGGTTCACATGAGTTAGAGAACAGAGGAGCTGGGCGCAATACTAGTGCATCTGAGCAAGCTCACTGCTGAACGAAATTGTGTGTATGGGGCGTATTGATCTGAAGATTCAATTTCATCTCAGTGAACTTCCCTCACTGGCTGGCACATGGCCTGTCCTGCTCTGTCACTGCTGGCCATGGGGGTTTCAACGGAGATGTGCTTATCAAATTTTCTGCTGACATTAAACTTGGGGAATGATCGATAGGTCAGATAACAAAATATTTAAAAAAATTTAGCTCTGATGGAACAAAGGGTGGCTCAGAAGGTGAATTTGAGAGGGACAGATAACATATTCTGAATTTAGTTTAACAAAGGTCATGCTTGCGAAGTTCTATATTCATAGGAATGCATGGAAAATCAATCCTTGATTTCATATCACTGCACTTTTAAAAATAAAGTTATGACTTTGGGGCTCTGAAAAAGGGACCTTTCTGTTAGGTGCATGAACTGCAAAGAAGCTTACAGTGAGGTCTATTGCAGGTCGTGGTGCTCAGCAGAAAGAGAGACAAATGCTCTAGAGGCATCAGTGACAGACAGATTGACAGAAGGGGCCACGCTGTTGAGAGGACGCTTTTGGATCAAGTACCCGGGGAAGCAAAGAGTCCTGGACCTGGTCTCATTGGCACACATCTTAGGTTTAGCCAGAATCACACAGGAAGCCCAGACCTAGCTCACTGTCAAAGGAGAGAGGCGGGTTTGGGTTCAGGCTTCAGGGTCCTGGGCCAGGGTGTCCCGGAAGGTGGTGCGGCCATGCGCGTGGAGAACCTCAGGCTGGTCTTCGGAGCCCCCCCACCCCCCAGTCTGAGCTGCCGTCAGGGAGAGGCAAATCCAGGGACACCCACGTGCCCGAGGCAGGTAAGGACTGCCTGGCAGCATTTCTGCAACCACGTGCTGGGCTTGCACAGATCAATGGCCCTGAGAGCGGCTAAGTTAGCGTTTAAAAAAAATAAGCGGGGACCAATCTCTCTCTCTCTCTCTTTCTCTCAGTCACAACTGACAGTGCTCAGGGCTTACTCCTGGCTCTGTGCTCAGAGATCACTCCTGGCGGGACTAGGGAGACCATGTGTGGTCCTGGGGATTATGTTCTGATAGCTGCTTGCAAGGCAAGTGCCCTCCCTACTATGCTTTCGGCCCCTCCCTCCTTCCCTCCCTCCCTCGCTCTCTCTCTCATCACATACACACATGTCTACTGCGGCTACCATTGCTTTTTACAAACCATTTATTTCACCTGTTGGAATATTATATGACTAAAACCCAATCACAAACAACTTTGTAACTGAAAAAATTAAACAACTCCCCCCAAAATAAAAAACATTCCCCATATTATCTAATCCAAATGTCAGAGAAGTGAGTGTGAGTCACAGAAAACAGAAATTTTCCCTTTTCTGAGAATACATGATTCAATGACTATTTTCTAAGGAAAATGCAACAGGATTCATTTGTCCTTTCCAGAGAAGAGGTAGATACCAGACTCCACCAAAGAGAAATGGACAGTCAAGTTCTTAGAACACAACCAGACATATTAGACCCCAAAAAGTATTCAAAAGACGATTTCGGAAACATTCACATGCAAAACAATTCCCGATTCCCACAGATACCTCAGACTTAGAAGAGTCTTTGCCCAGCTAATAAAAATGCCAGCCAAAGGCAATAATAAAGTGTTGATATTCAGAGCATTTGCTGTTGAGTCCCCAGAGAGGGTTTTGTTAATGACAATATTCTACAGTGTTACTGCCAACAGATTTTGTAATTATGAACCCTTTGAGAGAAATGCTATACATGAGCCGGGTTATACACAGCAGGAACACGATCACATGAGGACACACGAGCTGTCCAGTGCAGCACACGTGTGCCCTTGCGGGTGGCTGTCCTCAGATGCACCCCCTGCCCAGGCCCATGGGCTTGCTCCTCAAGTGCTCCCCCTAAGCCTGGTTTTCTGGGACACACGTGCGAATGCTTTTTAGAGGGTTGTTCTAAGATATGGAATTTTGTATTTTCTATAACACACTATGCTAGAAATATAAAGGTTTAATATAAAAGTGCTACTTAGTATTTTGTCATTACAGAAGTTGTTTCTGAATTTTTCATTCTTTTGCGAAGTATGGGCCCCAAACAAGAACAAACAAAAAAATTGATTCCTGACTCCATTGCCCCAGTTCTGTTTTGCGGAGACCCTAAAATAGACCAGGAAACTCCATCTTGAAAATTTGGAAGTTTTTTGTTGAGAAAAATGTTTGGTTTTCTATCTAAATCAAGTTATTTGTACATACAAACTCCTCTAAGTTTTTCTAATATCACTATGATAATAGAAGAGCCTGGCAAGCTACTTGTGGTGTATTTGATATGCCAAAAACAGTAAGAAATCTCATTGTGAGATGTTACTGGTGCCCACGTGAGCAAATCAATGAACAACGGGAGGACAGTGCTACAGTGCTATCAAATGAGGAAAAGAGACTTACTGATTAACAAGTGTACTAAAAAAAAAACAAAGATGAGCTATACAATTCAGTTCTCATCTTTCAAGCAATTCTCATCTTTTCTGTTTAGTTACTGCAGCGCACCGGCTGCCTTACACTCCCTCTGTCAGTTCTGTGTCATTTGCTGTGTATGCTGGTCTTCCCATGTGTAACTGGAGCATGCGAAAACCTGCTGCCACCCAAGTGTTCAGGGTCCCGCTCACAGTCCCAATTCACCCTTCGAACAAGACACTCCCCAAACACAGAAAACGGTGAAGAAAATCAGTCAAGATTAGAATCTGTTTCATTTCTTCAAAGGCAACGGCTATTGAAGTCTTACCGGTAAAGTCTTGGAAGCCAAGAATAACACTTGTGGCATGACATAACTGGTACTTACAGGCAAACTGGAGCTTGGCTTCTCTGCTAATGATTGTTCCGAACGAATTGGCCGCGATGCACTGGTACGTGCCGGCATCCTGGGTTTTATTTGGGTTATTGATCAACAGGCTGCCTTCAATGACACTGTAGCGGAAATCCATGCCGGTGTCGACATCGGTCCCATTTAACGTCCACCTGGAATATAAAAATGCCAGCGGATAAAGCCTTGTAACATTGATCAATATTTCTGGATTGTCTAAATATATATATATATATATACATATATATATATATATATATAAAACTATACACAGCATAAATACCACCTGTGATTTCTTTGTTAACTGTGGTTTAAAACAGCAACAATAAAAATGAGAGGCTCACCCCAGCCCTGCTGGCTACGAGAGTTCTTGGGAGGATCCCTCGGGGGCTACCTAAGGGGGACAGTCACACCTCACAGCTGGCTCTGGGCCGGAGGCCCCCAGGGAGGCCCCCCTTCCCTTCGGACACGTCTCACTCTGTTTTGGCAGCTCTGACCCTCAATGAAGGCGCTTCTCCTGCTTTGCAGCTCGTGAAATGACCCTAGAGCTGAGCAGGGTGCCACTTTGTGCAAGATTGCTGTGTATTTGAAGAAATTGCAGTGGGCTGCTTTGATGGGGTCCTTCAAGGCTGAAGTGGCTGACCGCCACACAGGGCCCTGGGCTGACCCCCGCTGGCCGCACCCGAGCGGGTGCTGAGTCCTCATGCACACACGCTGCCTGCACTTTCCCCAGAATCCTGAGGCAGACGGAATTCGTGGTCTATTTGTTCCCACTCTTGGCTCAGGTGTCTCAGCTCTGCCCACTTGGACCAATAAAATACTTTTAGTGGATGTCACACAATCAAACAGCAAACTTGTTGCAACAAAATTCATTTTAAGGCAATAACATTTCAAACCGTTGTAACCCAACTGCCTAGTAGGAAATTGTCTGAACACTCAGGGACTTTGGGGGTGAGGTCAGGGTCAGCGACTGTGGATCGGCAGCTTCCCATCCTGCACACCCCGACAAATCCAGAGTCTTGGGGAACAGAAAGAGCAGGGGAGCAGCTCCCAGAGGGGAAACCGAGGCGCAGAGTGACAGGGAGCAGTCACAGGGCGTGATGTTGACCGCGGAAGCTGGGCACCAGCCAATGACACCGTCCCCCAGCGCGACAGTGAATGTTCTGATGTGACGAGAAAGCAATGAGCGGGGACCATGGCTGGTGGGCACCGTGGCCTGTGGCCAGCAGCTCTACCTGGCCGGTCCCTTCTCTGAGTCAGCTGGCTGTGTCTTGGCCGTTATTCTCACTTTAAACGATAGCCAAGCCATTCACCAGGACAGACCTCAGACCGTTCGAGGAGGGGGGGGGGGTCAGTGCAGGGAAGGCCATGCGGTGTTTCGGGCCTGGGGGGGGGGTGTCTGAGGGGTGTGGCCGAGAAGGGGCTCAGAATGGCCAGAGCCGTCTCTGTCCCGGGAGCTCGGGGACAGCCGAGTGGGATAGAAGTGTACCCAGCCAGGTCAGGGCGGCGCCTCCACCCAGCCCTGTCCCGAGGGGTCTCACTGCATTTCCTGTGTCTGGAGGAATCGTTTGGGTGCTGTGAGCAGGGGCAGCTTGTCGGGACCTGGGAGAGACAGTGTCCAGGGCCCACGTGGCGTGAGTGGGGGCGGCCGGCCTGCAGCTCTGCGGGCACCACCCTGGAGACGCCTGGCCTGACTCCTTCTCTCCTCACGGCTGCAGCCCGACTCTCAGGCAGGGGGGCTGCTCTGACCTGGAATTCTGTGGGAGCCACGCCGAGAAGCCCGGGCAGCGGTGCCCACTGTGCCGGGAACCTCCCCTTGCCCGCCAGTGCAGCTGAGCACGGGAAGGGGAGCCCCCGTCCGCGGGGAGCTCGGCCTGCAGGAAGCCAGCGCAAGTCAAAACTTCTGACATTTTTCTGGGTCTGGGTCAATCCTTTCAAAATTGAGGGGCAGGGAGCAATGAAAAGGGAAGACTCCACCGGGAACGCGGGGCCGAGAGGAGAGGTCAGTGGGGCGTGCGGGGGGCCGGGCGCTGATGCCGACACCCCCGTGAGCGCTCCTCTAGCATGCCCCTCACGCGCCAGCCTCAGAGCCTCCGGGTGAGAGCCAGAAAGGGCTGGGGAAGACAGACGCGCACTCAGCTCTTAGCGGAGGGACATGGCTCACTATTATGTTCTGAGAAAGGGGCCAGGCACAAAGGGAAGCCGAGTCCCCCCGGGAGCAGCGGCTTGTGCCTCTGACCCCGCGCTTCCTCGCCAGCCCCCCCTCCCCCCCCCCGACCTGGAACCGTGACAGGCTTCTGTAACCAGCAGAGCCAGGCCCGCGCCCAGAAGCATACTGTCGCAGAAGCCATGGCGTTAAAAGGCACCGTCCGGGGGAAATAAAGCAGCCGCTTGCTAAATTGTGCTGCAAAACTCGTTTTTGTTTAGGGCTCACTGGGGCGCTGAGACTCGGTGTCGCCGCCTGCTCCTCCCAGGCCCGCTCACACCGTCCTGGAAGCACCCAGAGCTGCTGCCTTTTTTTTTTTGTCTGTTTTCTTTTGGGTCACACCCGGCGATGCACAGGGGTTCCTCCTGGCTCTGCACTCAGGATTCACTCCTGGCTGTGCTCGGGGGACCCTATGGGATGCCGGGGATCAAATCTGGGCTGGCCACATGCAAGGCAAGCGTCCTCCCTGCTGTGCTACTGCTCTGGCCCCTGCCTCTTGCACCCAACATTTCCTGGTAGGAAATACTAAAGACGGGGCACCCTGTCCTAGTGGGGGTTCTGAGCTGGCCACCCCAGGAGGGGGCCCAAGTGTCCATCCTGCCCCAGACCCACAGTGCGGCAAGGGAGCTGGCTGGGAGGATGCTTTAAGCACCCGCCCTGGCCGCACAGTCCAGAGAGAACCGTCAGCCCAATCTGCGCTTCTCTCCTGGTTGCCTGGGCCAGGAGCTGGGGACCTCCACGTTCTGGCGGGTTCCTCTCCTGTGCCGCGGGCATCGGCTCTTTCACCCCCACCCGGCGGGTCTCCTCTGGTTCCCCACACCCCGACCACCCTTTACCCACATGCTCAGTGGGCACGGTGGCTGCCCGGCTCTGGGGACTGTCCCCCGCCAGCCGCTCTGACCTCCAGCACGCGGCCGGGACACGTGAGTCGTAATTACTTTAGGCTGTCTCCTCCAGCATCTGGCGCTGGTTCCTGGCAGCGGCTCAAGTCAGCGGGTTAAACACTTTTCCGAGGTGACCTAGTTTTCAGAACCCTAAAATACATCCTGACTCTGGGCACAGCTGGAATCCCTGGTGGAAACTGTGATTCTCAACCTGGATGATTCCAGAACCTCCTGCGTGTGCCCTGAATGGTTCAGTCTGCAGTGGCCCAAGACCAGCTGGTGCTCTTCACTGTCTACGTGGTCGGAGAATCTGTGAGTGGGTGGGCGAGGGAATGGACAGGACACGACGCCAGCATCCCTGTCCTCTGCTCGAATTCCGCATCCACGCACCCCTTCCTAATGACCGGACTCTCCTCAAGTCCCTTGGCCCGTGACATATACTAAACGTTATTCTGCCATTCATTGTTATCAACTGGTTATCAGTTTAATGATTTTTTGCCATTAAATTTATTTATTATTTATTTATTTATTTATTTATTTTTGGTCACACCTGGCGATGCTCAGGGGTTATTCCTGACTCTGTACTCAGGAATCACTCCTGGTGGTGCTCGGAGGGCCATGTGAGATGCTGGGGATCAAACCCGGGTTGGCCGCGTGCACGGCAAACGCCCTACCTGCTGTGCTATTGCTCCAGCCCCTTAGCATTTAAATAGAAATAAAATAATGCCTGTAAGGCACAGGCAAGTCAGAAAGAACTCAGAGACAGCCAGGATCTCAGAAGTGTCTTCTGGCCCCGGTCCCCGCTGGGACTCCAACCACCGCCCCTTCACGGCCAGGTGCCGTTTCTCATTTTGGCTTCTCTGCTCCGGGATTTTCTTCCTGCAGCTCCTTCCCGCCTCTCTGGACGTCACTCTCTGGCCTGGACGCTCTGTCTCCCCGTCAGAGCCACTCCTTACTCACCCCTCCACACCGTGCCACCATCGTTGTCGTTGTCGGTGTCCGTATCCTGCTTGCCTCAGGCAAGGCGAGCGCCCTCCACACTGCTCTGTCGCTCCGGCTGTCACGCTGGCCCGGCGCCCCCTCCCTGTTCCTGGGTATTTCACCTTCTCATGGAAGCACCCACCCAAGTCTCTCACTGAGGTGTCGATGCAGTTCCTCTTTGTTTACCTTTTGATTTGTGGACATTTTTTGTATGTTGGTTACTAATTCCTCGACAGTAATGGCACCTTCCCATGTGCAATTTCTCAACATTTGTCTCATGACCATAAATTCTTAACCCTAAAGAAGCCAATTGTTTTGATTTATGATTTTTGTCATCTCTGGGGAATATTTTCTTCCTCCAAATGAGCACATATGCGTGTCTGTTATCCTCTGAGTGATGGGAGCAGTGTTCACTTACCACATGGTCTGGGTTCGAGTCAATCCTTGGTGCCGTGAGCTTGTCACCGGCTGGTTCTTCTGGTCACCTCGGACTGGCATTTGTGTTGGATATCAGGGAGTGGCCGTTATTTTTCTTTTCTTTTCTTTTTTTTTTCTTATTTTCTTTTTTTTTTCTTATTTTTCTTTTCTTTTCTTTTTTTTTTCTTTTGGTGGCTCTGTGCTCAGGGATCACTCCTGGCAGTGCTTGGAGGATCTTAAATGGTTTCAGGGACCAAACTCGGGCATGCAAGGCCAGCTCCCTGCCCATTGAACTGCCTCTCTGTCCCTTTTAGCATTATCAACTGTACGGAAAATGAATCTCCAACACATCATTCTCAGTTTATTTTTATTATTGTCACAGGTTTTAGCTTTTCTCGTGATAATGCTTCTCGTGTTCTTTTGGTTTCAGGCCATCAGTTTTTATGTGAAAATACCCGTGTCATTCGCTTTTCTTATCATTTGTTCATGAATCTCAATCTCTGGCAGCCTATTGGGGTCACTTTTATTCTGCTTAAAGGAGGCCTCTTAGAATCTCCTTTCACCGGCGTCTGCGGTGTCAAACCTCCGTGTCTCTGTCTGCCCGAGACAGATTTCATTTGTTCTCCTTCCTACCGAGTGTTCTGCCCCGGCTGACCCGGCAGTTAATCTCTCTGCTCCGTGCAGACCGTCTCCTGCCTCCTGCCCGTCCACTGCGGGCGCGTCTCCTCGAGACAGCCGCTCTCCCTCCAGCACAGTCGTCCCGTGTGTCTCGCTCTGTGTCTCTGGCTTTGCTGTCACCATCTGCTGCTAAGCTTTATTTCTGCCTGTGGGTTTGGAATTCACAGGCCTCCTGGAATCTTCATCCCGAGGCGTTTGCTCCCTCAGGACCATCCTCACTCCCCCTTAAATGTCGCCTCTGCCCGCTCCTGTGACGCCTTCCTGAGACCACCCAAAGCCTTCAGGTCCCTCCTGCCCCTCGCTGACCCTTGGCAGCTGCGTCTCATCTGCACCTTGTGGCCCTATGCCTGCAGCCTGGAGGGGTCACCGCTGCTCCCCGTCCTGGGGGGCATGAGCACACGCTGCTGTTGGTGCCACCCAGCCCAGCGGCCACTGAGCTCCACGGGCTCTCGGGGAAAGTCCTCTGCGCCTCTGCACTCGGTCCAGGCTGGTCTCGACCCCGCTCCCAGACCTGAGGTCACCAAGGTGAAAGTCACAGTGCCAGGAACAAGCCCCAAGCACCGAGCCCTTCCCCCAGTGAGCTCTGCGTCTGTGTCCCTCCTGCAGTAAGACCTGCCGCTCGTGTCTGGGTTTCCCCTGGGCTCCCGGCCTGCCCACTTCTCCACTCCTGTGCACGTGGGACTTTGCAGTAGTTCACCTAAGAGGGTGTGCTTTTTAAGACAGGGCTGTTTGGAAGAGTCAGCTCAGCGCCGGAGTGATTGTCCGAGGGTCACGGTGCTCGGTCAACAGGAGGCCAGCCTGTGTCTGACCCCTGGCACCTCACACGGTATCTGAGCACCACAGGGGTGCTCGCCGAGCACAGTGCCAGGAGCGAGCCCCGAGCAGCAATCCATCCCCCCAGCTAGAAACGGTTGAGGGCCATGAGCTGGGGCCCAGCCCGCACGTTACAGGCTCTCTGACCTCCCTCCCCGCACCCCTGAGGGGGGAGGGGGGATCTGGGGGTTGTCTTTGTTCTCTGGGTTCCCTCTGCTTCAGAAAAGAGTCATCCCAAAGCCATTGTTGCAACTATTCCTTCACCCTGGCCCAGACGCTGACCCACGCTGATTCCTTGGTCTAAAGTGAGGACCAAAACATGACTTTTCACAGTGGTGGTGCCAGGGGTTCTCTTGTCACTGATAACGGTGTAGAGTGTTGATAATAAAAGCAGTCTCTGCTGTCAGAGCTCAGGTCAGCTTCTTGGGGGAGTGCAGAGAGAGAGTTGACTGGGTTTTTGTTGGTTTGGTTTTGGGGTCACACCCAGCTGTGCTCAAGGATTACTCCTGCAGTCATGCCTTCTTTGAGTCCCTCCTTTTTTTCCCCAGTGTGACACACAGTTACAAAGTTGTTCATGATCAGGTTTCAGTCATTTAATGTTTAACAGTGTATACTTCCCACCACCAATGTCCCGAGTTTCCTAGGAGAATAATAATAATAATAATAATAATAATAATAATAATAATAATATTCGACTCCTCCGCCCCTCTTGGAGAGCCCAGCAAGCTACCGAGAGTATCTTGCCCGCACGGCAGAGCCTGGCAAGCTCCCCATGATGTGTTCGATATGCCAGACACAGTAACAACAAAGTCTCCAATGGAGACATTGCTGGGCCTGCTCGAGCAAATCGATGATCAGCGGGAGGGCCTTTACCTTTACCTTTTTAATAAGAAGAAGAAGAAGAAGGAGGAGGAGGAGGAGGAGGAGGAGGAGGAGGAGGAGGAAAGAAGAAAAAGAGGAGGAGGAGGAAAGAAGGAAGGAAAGTAGGAAGAAGAGAAGGAGGGAGAGGAGGAAGAAGAAAGAAAGAAAGAAAGAAAGAAAGAAAGAAAGAAAGAAAAATTAAAATCACAACAGAAACTCTAGAATTACAAAGGATCATATGTGAGCATTATGAACAATTATATAGCAATCAATTGGACAATTTAGAAAATGTGGACAAGTTTATAAGAATATATAGCATACCAAGACTGAGTATGGAGAAATGAAAACCCAAATAAGTAGCAAACCAAACCATCACAGGGATGCTGAAACAATAACCAGAAGCCACCCTCCCCACCCCAAACAAAATCCCCCAACCAAAAAGTTTCGTTAGTAAATTTTACCAACTTTCAAAATAACAGTGTTTATTGTTCCCAAACTGTTCCCTCCAAGAAATTTAAATGAGAGAAAATATCAGGCATTCTATGATGCCAACATTGACCTAATTCCAAAACCAGAAATAAATATAATACAAAAACTGCAGACAAATATCTCAGATGCACATGTTTGTAAAAATCCTTGACAAAATACTTGCAAAGCAAATTTAATGAAGAATCATATGCCATGATTAAATGGGATTTATTTCACAGATATAAGGAAGGTTCAATATTAGTAAATCAAACAAACATTGCATCAAAAGATAAAAATCATATGATCATTTCAACTAATGCAGAAAAATATTCTAGCAGTATTCAACATCTTTTTATGATTAAAAAATAACTTTGACAAAATGGATATAGAAAGAACACATCTCAGCATAACAAATAGCACATATAAAAAAAACCACAACCAACACAATCCACAATAAGGAAAATTGAAAGTTTCTCCACTAAGACTAGGAAAGAGACCAAGGTGTCTATTCTTACCACTACTATTCAACATAGCACTGGAAGTCAGAGTAAGATCATTAGGAAAAAGAAGTAAAAGAGATCCAAATTAGAAAGGAAGCAAAGCTACAATTAATTCTAGATTGATATGATAATAAATATTAGGATATATAGAAAAATCCCTAAAACTCATGTAAAAAAACTATCATAAATATCATAAATAATAAATAATTACAATAAAGTGCTAGATTATCAATTAATACACAAAAATAGTTTGCATTTCAGATACATGAAAAATGAATTAGCAGAAAGAGAAATCTGAACAACCATCCATTTACATAAAAAAGAACTTATTATTTTTTTTTTGGAGCAGAATTAACCACAGAAGTGAAATGTCTGTACACTGTCAACTCTGAGACATTGTTGGAAGAAACAAGACATAAAAAGATGGGGAAATATTCAGTGTTCATGGATTAGAAGAATTAACACTGCCAAAATGGTTAACAGAAAGCAATATACAGATATAATGCAATCCCTATCCAAAGCTCAATATTATCTATCACAGAAATAGAAAAGAAAGATTTATTTGCAACAACAACAGACCCAAATAATAAAATTACTGAGGGGGAAAAAATGGAGGCATCAGCTATTTGGTTTCAAAACACATTATAGAGCAACTGTAATTAAACAGCATGGAATCAGAATAATAACAAATGCACAGACCAAAAGAACAAAATAGAAAGCTTAGAAATAAACTACACATTCATGAACAACTAATTCACAACAAAGAAGCCTGAAAGGAAGCAGGGAAAGTCTCTTCAATAAGTGGTATTGGTAAAACAATGGCCACGTGCAAAAGAAAAAAAAAAGACCATTACTGAATACCGGAAACAAAAATTAATTTAAATTGAAGACTCTGATGTAAGATCTGAAACCATAAAATACCTATAGGAAAACATAGGTGATGCATTCCTTGAAAACAGCCTTGGATATGTGTGTAGGGACTAGGTTCTCATGCCAAGGGTAAGAAAAACAAAATAAACCAGTGGGATTTTATCAAGCTGAAAACTTTTCACAATTAAGGAAAGCTGCACTGAAACAGAAACACATCCTAATTGAAGGAAGAAGGTAGATATGTGATGTCACACATCATGTATCTGACAAGTACTTAATTTCTAAAATATAACAAGAATTCATAACATATATATATAACCTGATTTTTAAAGTGGGCAGAAGATCTTATTAGACAACACACCCTCCTGGTATAGAAAGACCAACAGGCCTCACTGGGAGACCCTTTCTTTCCCCAAGAATGACTAGGAGGCAGCCCACAGACTTATTGTACAAATAATAAAGTTACAGTGAAAGACACAAATATGAAAGATAAGGGTTTTCCCCCTGAAATAACAGAATGTCAGACACCACACACACCACAGCAATCAATGGTTTTGATGGAGCTGGCAGATAACGCAGAGAACCACCACACACTCCTTTCACTTACACAGTCTTGGGTTCTAGCCATGGCACCCGGAGCCCTAATCCCCATTCCCAGCACTGCTGGGAAGGCTGCCCCTGAAAGAAAGAACAGTGGGTAAAGATGAATTCAGAACACCAAGTCCTAGGATCATACATTATTTCCCAAGGAGTAAGAAAATAATGAGCTGTAATAATCTCAAAAATAATACAGAGACTATTGACAAAGACAGTGTATGAGGGTACCACTTATGATCTGACTGGGAGTCCAGCAACCAGGGAGAGATGCTAATTCTTTTTCCAAATTAATGGTCTACAACGTACAATATTAGTTTCTGGAATGCTAGCATTTAAAAAATTACACGCTAGACATCATCCTGCTGTTTGTGACAGCACAAACGGGCTTTGAGGGGATTATGCTAAGTGAAAATAAGCCAAAAAAAAAGACAAATACCATATGATTTGACCCATGTATGAAAGAAACAGGACAAGCCGACAAACAAAAACAATCCCTTAGAGTCTGAAAACATAATAGCAGACAGGATGGAAGATGAGGGAGAGCGAATGAGGACAGCATGCCCACAGCATGACAGTGAATGAGAAAATAGATCTTTGGTGAAAAATCATAAAGGAATACAGATGTCATACTACAATTAAAATTAATTTAAAATTAAAA
Organism: Sorex palustris; assembly: GCA_028565675.1. Classification (NCBI taxonomy): domain Eukaryota; kingdom Metazoa; phylum Chordata; class Mammalia; order Eulipotyphla; family Soricidae; genus Sorex; species Sorex palustris. Next base: position 14,383 of record JAOXYA010308429.1, on the reverse strand, counting down.
TTAAATTAAGCAATTAAAATTAAACACCTGAAAGCCACATCATGTTCTAAACCAATGTCACTTCAATTCCAAAAAAAAAAAAAAAAGTTGGAGAACTCAAGTATTTTCATACTAACCCCCATGCCTAACGGATGGAAATGATTTCAGAGTCATTTCAGAAGCACAGGTTGTGCCCTATAAATGTATTCTTAGAAATAATTATGCCCAGGGTAGGCATACTCCCAAGCATTACTGACTGTCTGCAGATATACTAATGATTCTTAGAACCTTGTGAAATAAGCAACAGCAAAAGGCTTTTTAGATCTGAAAAAAAAAAAATAGACAAGGTGGACTGAACCACCAAGAAGTGAACACCTTAGGTAGGTGTGTGCACGTGGATGTTCTAGAGCAATAATCCCCCAAGTGACAAAAGCAGCTTGAAAACAAGACACCAGAGGCCTGAGAGAAAGTACAGCAGGGAGGGCACCTGCCTTGCGCACAGGTGACCTGGTTCCATCTCCAGCACTACACACGGTCTCTGAGCCTGCCACGGGCGATCCCTGAGCATAGACTCAGGAGTAAGCCCGAAGACCACTAAGTGTGGCCACAAACAAACAACAACAACAACAACAACAAAAATGGGCATGGGGACACAGCAACACTTAACTGAGTTACTCGGTGGCTGTGTTTCCTATTTCTGAAGGAGAAGCACCCTCAGACTATAAGATCACACTTCCACTGAAATCTGGTGCTCTAAAAAGTTTTTTTTAATAAATCATAGTCCTAAGATAAAGCGATTGCTCTCCCCTCTAAAGTTTTTTTTTAAATAAATCACAGTCTTAGGATAGAGATAGCTCTCTCCTCTGCTTCCTCTCCCTCCCCCATGGCATGGCTTTCAAGCCCTCTGCCACCACTTCCATCATTAGCACCTACTTCTCCCAATTTGGGTACTTCCCTGTAAGTTCTCCCTTTCTCACCCACCCCCGACAAAAAAGTCTTCAAAGGGCAGGAGCAGTAGCACAGTGGGTAGGGCATTTTGCCTTGCATGCGGCTGACCAGGGTTCGATCCCCGGCATCTCATATGGTCCCCCGAGCACCACCAGGAGTGATTCCTGAGTGCAGAGCCAGGAGAAACCATTGAGCATGGCTGGGTGTGACCCAAAAAGCAAACAATAACAACAAAAATCTTCATTCCACCCACCAGTGTTCTTGCTCTTGTTTGGAATTCCTCCAATTACCAGGAAGTGCCAGGCAAAGGTCTAAGAGGTTGCAGCAAATTCATACGCAAGACTGGACAATGCTCAGGCAAGGGGCTGATGTGGCCACAGAACCCCATTCAGTCTTGTCTGCCAAGAGTCCCTATAAGTTAGAAAAAGGACTTTTCCCACTTCCCCATGTGGCCAGAAAGATAGTACAGCATGTAGGGCACTGGCCTTGCACATGCCACACCTGGGTCTGATCCCTTACGGTGCTTCAAGAACCATCAGGAGTAATTCCTGAGTGTGGAGCCAGGAGTAATCTCTGAGCATCGCTGGGTATGATCCCCCTCCAAAAAACAAAACCAAAACAACCTTTCAAAAAGTAGTAGCAGGGTTAGAAAAGAAAATCTCACCTCCCACTCCGTGCCAGGGGAGAAAGGGGCCACTGGGATCCCATCCCCATGACAACACCTGCTCTTCTTCCACCCTTGGCCACCCCAAACCCAGGACATGACAGTGTCCTTGGTCCCCAACAAGTTTCTCCTGGCTTTTCAGCTCACATGTCCATGTGCGTGCACGAGCTGTAGCCCCAGATCTGCAGTCTTGGTGGGTTTTTTTTTGGGGGGGGCTTTTTGGCTTTTTGGGTCACACCCAGTGATGCACGGGGGTTACTCCTGGCTCTGCACTCAGGAATTACTTCTGGCGATGCTAGGGGACCATATAGGATGCTGGGAATTGAACCCGGGTCGGCACATGGAAGGCAAACATCCTACCTGCTGTACTGTATATCACTCCAGCCCCCAAGTTCTGTATTCTTGATCCCAACAAGGACTTTCAAGTTCTTTCTGGCCCGGAAGCTTTCAAGCGGGCTGGAGTTTTCGAACCAGAATATCATGACTTCTGAGGGCCACAAAGGCAGGACACAAAAATGAACAAGCAGGTGTCGCTCTTGAGAGTAAAATGCAATTTTACTAGCCCTGCTTTGGTGGGGTGTAGGCATGGAGAGGAAAGAGGAAGACAGAGAAAAATGCAGCGGCTTTCAGCCCTGGCGCCTTTCCCCAAGATCTTACTCCTGGCTCAGTCCCCTGGCTCACCCCTGGAGGGTCTTGGGGGACCATGTATGATGCCAGGGATTGAGCCCAAGTCAGTCGTGTGCAAAGCAAGAACCTTCCCCCACTGCAGTATCTCTCTGTCACCCTTATATTCTTACTCGAGCACACACATGGCCACAAAAATGGCAACCACATCTTTGAATGGCAAAAGAAGCCTGCTCCAGAGAATGCTCTCCTGCAGGGTGCAAATGCACTTACACGAGGCATGTGGCAGGAAGCGCAGGGAGAAACACCCAAGCGCTGACAGGGGAGTCTGTCTCGCTCTGAAAGGGCAGATCCAGGGGATCTCAGAGAAAGAGAGAGCAGGGGTAGGAGCCTCCTCCCACTGTCTACCTTTCTGCCCTTGACCACAGAACCTGCCCAGCCAGAAAGTTAGGTGGCAGCTCCCACACAGGAAGGAGCTGCTTCCTGAGCTGGCAGGAACTGCTTTTTTTGGGGGGAGGGGGCTACACTGGTGTTCCCCGGAGTGTTTTCTGCCCACACAATCTGGAGGATATACCTCCTGCATATTTCCTCACAAAGCAATGACAAAGGAATCACAGGGGAGAAAAAGAAGCAGTTTATGGGATCCTGGGGCGTGAAGTGTATGGGGAAAATGCTGGGGAGCCCCACACTGCAGGCAGGGTGACATATGTCATGCACCATTCCAAGGAGGCTGCTATCACCTTCCCAATTCTAAGATCAAACCTGGGGACAAGAAAGGCAGTACTGTAAAATGCTAAGGAGCACATTTGGTTCTTGGATTTTACAATAGGTGTCTGTGATAACACCCCCCCCACTCTGCCCCCACACACACACACACACTTGAAGGGTGATGGTGAGAAAAAAAACCACTGGCTGATGCCTCCTTTTGTCCCAGACAGGAGGCTGGAGGCTAGCTATGGGGAAGCAGGAGACTGAATTCATCCCTGTATCTAACCGCAATGGGGAACTAAGGCCAGCTGCATCCCCCTCCAGGACACCGCAAACCAGTTTTCATTTGCATGAGTCAAGCCCCAGATGTTGGGAAGAACACTGGGTTTAGAACACAGACTGGGAGCGCAAGAGAAGTGTCTGGGAGCCAGATTTCTAATGACACCACCATTGGGTCAGACTTCTGGTCCAGACGCCTCTGTAAAGCACAACGCCTACTCTTTAACTCTGAGGTTTCTTTTCTTTTTTTTTTTTTTTGCTTTTTGGGTCACACCTGGCGATGCACAGGGGTTACTCCTGACTCTTCACTCAGGAATCAATCCTGGCAGTGCTCAGGGGACCATATGGGATGCTGGGAATCGAACCTGGGTCGGGCGCGTGCAAGGCAAATGCCCTACCCGCTGAGCTATTGCTCCAGCCCCAACTCTGAGATTTCTGTTTGGAAGTAAAGGCCCGCTTGCCTTTTCTTTCAAGCATCCATTTTCTCCCTGCCCCCCCCAAAAAAAAAGACAAAAAAATTTTTTTTGTCTTTTTGGGTCACAACCCACGATGCTCAGAGGTTACTCCTGGCTCTGCACTCAGGAATTACTCCTGGTGGTGCTCAGGGGGGTCATATGGGATGCTGGGAATCAAACCAGGTCGGCCGCGTGCAAAGCAAACGCCCTACCTGCTATGTTATCGCTCCAGCCCCAAAAAAACTTTCTTATACCCCTAACAGTCTCATTAATTCTGTCACAACTCCATGCACCCACTCATCATCCCTGACCACTTATATGCTTCCTGCTGGTCTTAGGGGCTGCCCGGAGGGGACACTTGGCCCAAGGGTTCAAACCCAGGACTTCAGGATGCAAAGCCTGCACCCCGGCCTTGTCTTACCATCTTTTTTTAAAAAAAAAATTGTTGTTTATTTATTTTATTTTTTACTAGTGAAACACCATGAGGTACAGTTGTAGACTTACAAATTTTTGTGCTTAGATACCTGTGAGCCAGAGAGAGTTCAACAAACAGGCTGAATGCATCATTCTGAACGCCTGGAACCTCATGAACGTGGAAATAACGGCTGCAATGACCCCAGCAATTGACTCCCTCAAGGCCAGAAGTAGTCCTTGAGCAGCTCTGGGTATGGGCCCAAAGCCTCAACAAATTAGATATTTGTTTCCGGGCTGGATGGCTGGGTCTCTGGGATGCTGGGAGATGTTCTAAGCGGTGGAGCTTTTCAGCCCCTTGTCGTGAGACCTCAGCTCTGAGAGAGACCTCCTCCTTCGGGGAGATCTAGATAATAAAAAAAAGTCAGAGAAACGATAAAGCATACTAGACGCCTGCTTAACAGAGGCAGGGAAGACTGTTCTTAAATGCTAAGAGAAAATGGTACCCCTGAAAAATGTTTTAGAACCCAAGAAATGGTGATACTGCCTTTGTTACTTGCTTTCAACAGGATCCAGGAGAACAGGAAGCCACGCCACGGAAGGGAAGGGTTACAAGGTTACTTAGATGTTTTCTAAGCTGAAAGTGGATAGGTTCCAGGCCAGGTGAATAACAGAGGCCATTGTAAAGAATAAAGAGGGCAAAAAAGAACTCACAGGTGGAGGACAGGCTTTGCAAGAGCCCACCTGGGTCCCCGGCATCATCTGGTCTCCTGAGTTCCAGCCTGAAGATTGACACTGCCAAGCAGACTCAGGAGTAGGAGTGTCTGTGAGTGTCACTGAGTATGGCCCACAAACAAATAAAAATAACAAACAAACAAACAAACAAAAAGACTGTTTCAGAAAAAAACAGCACTGAAATTTGTCCCTCCAGGAGGGATTTCAGTAAGGCAGAGGACAATATGGAGGTGACATCGCAGAAGGTAGAGAAAAAAAGGACAGAGAAAAACCCCAATCTGCAGGAGAAAGTTGTGTCCAGAGACAGAGTTTGGTGGGGGAGAAATCTGGGGGTGACCCAGTTCATAAAATCCAGCCAGGATTGGTGGCACACATCAGACGATCAGAGGGAATATGACATGTTTTAATTTAAAAATAACCAGGCTGGGGATTAAAAAGGCTTACAGACAAAATTAATCAAAAGAGGTCACTGCACAGATAGATCACAGTGAATTTTTAAGATCTAAGCATAAAGAAGGATTTCCTACCAGGATGGAGTAAGACAAATAATCTAACAGGTTGCCTTTGAAGAAAGGAAGGTAAGATTGTATTTGTTTCTCTCTCACAGGCCCCACTGCCAGAAAAGGAGAAATAACATTTAATAAGAACAAAAAAAAATCAACAACCTGGAGTTGTGATATGATTAATTCATTACTTTGATGAAAAAAAAATCATTGTGTCCTGAATATCTAACATTTCAGAAACACTGTCATCTACATTTTAAATCAAGGAAGGAACAGAGGGAGGAAATAGAACCAAAGAATTGGGAAGGAGATCACTTACAACGATAAACATCAGTCACTCTAGTTAATTCAAATCATATTTCTCCATGTGTAAGTATGATCATAATTCATGTTAAAACAAAAGCATTCTCAAAGGAGAAAGCAATAATAATAACTGAATACAAAAGCCTTTTTCCATATGTCAAATTAGTTCCTATATGGACGAAAGACCTAAGTAGGTTAAAGTGAGAGCGGTTCACTTATCTTGGAATAGACATATCAATAATTTTATCAATTCAAGGGCAGACTCAATAAAGCAAATAGGTATAAGTGATATTAATATCAAGAGATTAAAAACCATAAGTGAAATAGGCACAGACAATATGAAATATCAGCTCTCTGAGAAAATCGGTTTAAATGCTGGGTAAATAACAAGTTTAAATTTTGGATATTTATAAGCTTCTTTTAAATTAATAAAGAAAGTAAGAAATAGAAATACAAAGATATAAAAAGATCCAATTTAATAAAGAAAAATAATGTAAGTGGCCATCAAATACCTTAAAAATGAAATGCAATACTAACCAAATAGATACGAATTAATACATAAATAAAAAACTATGTTCAAGGGCGAGACTAGAACAAACAAAATGAAATTTTAACACAAAGAACTGGCAAGTTGTGTCAATGGTCACTTGAATAATAGTAAAAAAGAGTGGCTTTTGGAATAAGTCCCATAGCTGCACAAGTCATAGCAACACAATTTTAAAAAAAAATAAACTTAGAATTTTGTATGTTCTAGGATCTAGCCCTCCAATTTCTGAAAATTTCTCTGATAAAAATCAAGTCTATGTTCAGGGCTATAGATTTGTTCCCTTCAGAGTATAACTCAAAATCAAAAATTATAAATAACTGAAGTATACAGAAGAAACAAATTAGCTAGGGTGCATGCATATGTTCAAATACCATATCTGAACTCGATGCTTCATGCAAGCAAGCCCTGGCAACACCACAGCTAAAGCATGGGTAAGAGTCTCCATGAGCATGTGTAAATCACACGACTCAAGAATGTGATTCCCAGGGCTGGAGTGATAGCACAGCGGGTAGGGCATTTGCTCTGCATGCGGCAAACCTGAGTTCAATTTCCAGCATCCCATATGGTCCCCTGAGCACCACCAGGGGTAATTCCTGAGTACAGAGCCAGGAGTAACCCCTGTGAATTGTCGGGTGTGACCCAAAAAGAAAAAAAAAAGAACATGATACCCAGTGAGCACCTGGGCTGTGTGCAAGCACCACAGCCAATCATGGGCTATACCTGATCATCACAAAACTTGAACCATGAAAGGGAGGGAAGGAAAGAAGTTTTGAATGAACAAACTTCAATTATGTATTCAAATACTCTTGACAGATATTGAGCTGGGGAGAAGCTTAAGCAGCTGGAGCATATGTGTTGCATGCAGCAACCCAGGATTCCATACCCAGCACCACACGGTCCCTGATGACTGCTAGGAGTAACCCCCCACTGAGCAGTAAACCAGGAGAAGCCCCAGAGCATCATTTAGGACTGGCCCCAATCCAAAAGGAAAATTCAGATGTTGATAAGAGGAAAGTTACTAACCCCTATCAAAATCAACAAAGCAGGGACTGGAGTGATAGCACAGCAGATAAGGCGTTTGCCTTGCACTCGGTCGACCCAGGTTCAATTTCCAAGATCCCATACGGTCCCCCAGCAACGCTAGGAGAAATTCCTGAGTGCAGAGCCAGGAGTAACCCCTGAGCATCGCTGGGTGTGACCCCAAAAGAAAAAAATCAGCAAAGCAAAATTACTAGAAATATGCATATAATAAATTAACTGGAGGCATCTTTTAGGGGATGAAACAATAATGAGGTTTTTGCCTTTTCCATGTGTTTTCCTAGAAACACGCCAATACATCTCTGCCACTGTAGCACCTACAGTACTTGAGGGGGTGAGACAACACAATGAACTTTCCCCCTCTCAGCTCCAAAGCTCACACAGGAACAAAACAAAGTACTATGCAGCTTGGGGCAGGAAAGATTATTGGGGGTCTGGGGGGTTGGGGGGGACGTCCCTGGAGAAACAGAGGAGAGGACTTGGGGTCGAAATTCAATCACACCTGATTGGACCAATGAACCACCTCATTCAGAAAGTTGCTGTATTTCTAAAGTCCCAGCACACCACAAGTCCCTGAATCTTCAGACTGAGGGCTGAGTCCAGACAGACTCTGAATAACTGGGCTCAATATCACCCAGTGGAAGATCAGCTCCCACTAGCTACACAGACTTGCTCTGTCCTCATCAACTCACCAGCCTCACAGTACTCAATCTCTCCTTCCTAAGACTTAGAAAGTTTGGAACTCATTATAGTAAAACTGGATTTAATTGGCTTCCTTTTAGAACCAAAACTAAAATTGATATTATTGCAGAAAATATTAATACTTTTTTTAAAAAAACTCCAATCATTTGGAAAAAGTTAAATTCTCCTACCTAATTATGAACTAAAACTTTTCTTGCTTAATTATAAATTATTTAATTTAAATCTAATTATAATGATTAGATTATCAGTCGTCAAATTTAAAAAATAATCAGAACACTCAGCATCCAAATTTAAGGAATGATCCAAAGTGCTATTCAAAGAAAAATTCATAGCTGTAAATATTTTTGTTACAAAAAGGGGGGGAGTAAATAAAGTAAATAAATCAAACCACTGCTTGGAGAAAACTAGTATTTTAGCCAATGAAAGTCATGTAAAGGATGGAGAGCATATACATATTTTAGAATTGACAAACAAATCTTGTCAATCTTTCAGACTTTTTGGGAAAAATGAGCAAATTGATGGCAGCCTGTGGTGATGCTTATTCAAAGGAGGAGTCCTCCATTGTGGGGTCATATTTGGAAAATGATCAGTGCACTTGTCTCTTTTGGCTTTGACATGAATTTTCTGCAGGCATGCTGATGTAGCCTTTGGAGGAAATATGGAGACCAGAATTTCTTGCCGCAAGTTTGCAAGGAGAAAGGCTGCAGTTCCATCCCCCTTCACACAGTGAGTGGGCTTGGCTACAGCTCCGGATTCCACCCCACCCCCCTCGCTTCCTCTCCTTCTTTAACCGCCCCTGGAGTTTGCCCACATTTTTGACTTCTGAGTCCAACAACTTACCACCGAGGCTCAGGTTTTTGTGAGAAAAGATGAAATCAGGAGGAGCAGGAAACCCTGCACATGCCCTGCCTGGCACAAGAGAAAAAAGAGAGGCATGGGAGGAGGAAAGCGGGAAGAGAGAGGGGACTTGGACCCTCTCCCAGTTAGTACCATGAAAAGAAATCCTCTCCTGGGCCATCTCCTAATCGCGAAATTCACTTAGAGCAGGTCACATCTATTTGAGGGGTGGGGAGGAGATATGAAGAAAAAGGTGCTGATTGTCTTTACGGAGCCTACTTGGGTCCTTGGAAGTTTGGAGGACAATCAGGTGGAGAGGCCATGGGCAAATGCTGCAGACATGGCTGGGGCAGCCCCCAAAGGGGAACTTGACCGGATTGTGGAAAGCTAATACCCGAGGGAGCTCAGGTGAGACCAAGAACAGGAGTGGAAACTGCATCAGCTGCAGCTGCAGCTTCCTAAGCTGGCTCCTAGGAGGGTGTCTGGTCAGCCAGCCGGTGGGAAATGGACATTACAGGGGAGATCAGATGAGCCAAAGGATGGCATGGTCATGAACTCCAGCTCTTTTTTCTGGAGGGGGAGGTGCCGGGGAAGGGCCTACAAGAACTCCTTCTGGATTGCAGTCAGCATCCGCGGTCCTGTTGGTGCTCAGACACTGTAGCTGGCACTGGGATTCAAACCAGAGTTGCAGCCACACACAAGGTAAAAGCCTTCCCACCAGCCCATGGACCCCAGCTCTCCACACTACCACCACAGCCGTTTGGTCACTCACCCTGGCATCACTGTCACCTTCAAGTAAGAAGAGATGGTGTAAGGAGTCTAAAGACTGAGGGTCTGTCTGCATGCACACACACACACACTCGCACACATAGGCACACATGCACGCACACACGCGCACGCACGTGTACACACACATGCACACACGCACACACACACACATTTGTGCCTGTGGGATTCTGGATTCAGTCAGCACCTGATTCCTGGCTCCACAATTCCATGCCTTTGGGAAATTAATCTCCCATGCCTGTTTTCTCCACTATCAAATGAAGCTAATAATCATTTCTGAGAAGCTCATTCGGGCCCAGGAGAAGGGCCCAGTCAGCAAGCTACCCTCACCACTCTTATCACTCCTTAGCTACCGCATCAGAGCAGCGTGTCTCTAGGCCACAATGAGAAGGGGGTGGGGGACATGGTAGAACATGGTACTAGCCAGTAGGATAACAGGAAGTGGGGGTGGCCTCGGAAATAAAAGAAGACCAGAGGGGTCATGGGTAGATAAGGGTTGAGAAAGGCTGGTTTGAGGAAGCTCAGGCCAACAACAGAAAAATTAAGAAATGACCAACTTTTCAAGAAACCAAGCAGTAGGGATTAGACTTTGCAGTTCTGCTAAATCATTAACATCATAAATGATAAAGGGGATACTGAAAAATTGAAAGCCAGGTTACAAAAAAATGATTAATTTAAAAACTGTAATAACACGGACCACACACACACACACACACAACACACACACACACACACACACACAGAGGCCAGAGAGATAGTATAGCAGCTGAGGCACTTGCCTTGCATAAGGCCAAAAGGGTTCTATCCTCAGCGCCCCATATGATCCTGAGTTGTGCCAGGAGTTATTACTCCTAGAATGGAGTGATTCCAGGAATTCCAGAGCCAGGAATAAGTCCTGAGACCCTAAGCATTGCCAGGGGTGGCCCCCAAACCAAAATAAATAAATAATAAAAAGGACCACACTCAGAAAAAATAAAAGATGATTTATGTGTTTTAACAAAAAGTATAGCATGTGACAAAAGAAATATGGCAGAAGAGTCGAAAAAGTTCATCATAGAATTAGCTCAGGAAAGCTCCAGAACTAGATGGTTTTATTAATACACTCATTTCAACCTTCCACCAGGCAGCCTCAGGGTATATGCATCCCAAAGGTGGGAAGTTCCCCCACCCCACATTCCCTGGAAAGCCAGAATACCTGCAGTGCACAACTCAGCAGAAACTGAACCAGTTGGGCTGATCCTCCTCCTACCCACCCACTCCAGAGGGAAGTAATGAGAGAACAAGGAAGTGACACTCACTGAATCTTCCATGGCCAGAAGGAGCTGGTCCAAACCCTTCACGATCCTCATTTTAGATATATGCACTGAGAGATTATCAGAGTGGGGAGACCAGGAGTGCTCCAGGTTACTCCTGGCTCTGCTCTCAGGTATCGCTCCTGGTGGGCTCTGGGGGCCCTATGGGATGCTGGGACTCAAACCTGGGTCAACTGCATGCCAGGCAAATGCCCTTCCCGCTGTACTAATGCTCCCCATCCATCCCATTGCCTGAAGAGATTATTCCCGAAAAGCTCTTTTCCTCCCAGATTTCTGAGCACCTCCATTGTGCTGTGGAATTTGAGGGCAGCTTTGTTCTTGCACTTCCAGTTTGCTTTCTGCCCTGGGTGGTGCAGGGGCCACAGCAGGGAGCTGGAGTTAAGCCCGTCCAGAGGAAAATAGTCATAGAGCTAAGAATATCCAGAAGGATCCGGAGAGCAAAGGGGACACACAAAAGATGGAAGGAAGGAGCATTCAAACCTGGCAGCACAGCACTGCCAAAGGGCGCAGAGAGCAGGCGGCCGGCTGCTGACTGACCAGCCCTTGCCCTAAGCACGGGCCTTAGGCAGGCAAAGGTGCCAACTCTTGCAGCTGGCAACCCAACTCCTCTCACTCCAGCCTGCACTTTTAAATGAAGGTAACTCCTGACTTCCAAGGAGGTACGAGATACAATGATTAATAGCAAACAAAACAGAAGCAAACGGGAACCAATCTAGATGTCTAAAAATGGAAACAGATGATGAGCACGTTCATACAATGAATGATGCAAGCAGCAAAAGCAATGCTGGAAGGCCAGAGAGACAGCCCAGGGTTGAAGGTGCTAATATTGCACACAGCTGACCCTGATTAGGTCCTGGGCACTGCATTTGGTTCCCCGAGCACCGGCAGGAGAGAGCCCTGAGCACAGAGCCAGGAGTAAGCCTTGAGCACTGTAGGCATGGGCCAACCTCCGCCCGCCAAACAGTGTTGGTGGGGGAAAATTTTTTGAAGCATTTATTTGCTCTTTTTAAAACAAAACTTAATTTCTTAGTTCAGTAAATAATACCCACAATACTTATAATAACACCACTTCCTTTATACATATACATGCAACGCCATAGCAATAGTGAAACTAGAAGTAAATAAGAATAGAAACTTCTCTTTAAAGCAGAATCTTAGAAGCCAATGCCTTGTAAGTTAGCAAGTCTAGGACAGAAATTAGATGCTTTAAAAAATATATACAGTTTAGGTAACTTTGCTACAACACTGTAACACTTGTGGTTTTGATAGTCTGTGTACCGCACCTCCACCACCCTTCTATGTCACTTCAAGTCACTTCTTCATTCCCTCCTTAACTCTCCCCAGCTGTCTGGTAATCTCAGTCTTATGATCCCAGAACAAGGTTGTGTCTTCATCCTCTGCTGTCTACTCCTTTGTTTGTTTCTCCAGAGTGAGATCATCACACGTTTGTCCATTTCCCTCTGACTTGCTTCTCTGAGCACAGCACCTTAGAGATGCAGCAAAACTGCCTGGCTTCATCCTTCCTTACAGCTGCATAGTATTCCACTATGTCTGGTACCGTAACTGCCCCTCCTTCGATTGCTGATGTTCCCACTGGCTGGATGTTCTATTTTGGTGCAATGAACACAGGTGAGTGGGCCCATCTTTTCAAATTCCTGTTGATGAGTGGGGGACGTGTGCGTCAAGAAGTAGAATCACTGGGTCATATGACATTTCTAAGTCTTGCTTTATTGAGAAATCCCCACATGGCTTTCCACACCACATTCCCAACAAAAGCGATTAACTGTTTTCACGACATATTGGTGATTTTTTTAATGGGAATATAAGAATATATATGCATATGTGTGTGTATATGTACACATATATGTGCATATACACATATATGTGTGTATACACATATTCATGTGTATATATACATATACACATATGTGTGTGAATTCACAAGTTTTAGGAGGAAAGACAGACTACAAGATATAAAGATTATATATATATATTATATAATAATATCCAAGTGTATCAATACATACCCTTCAGGAACTCTGAATGGTGGGATTTTGCTTCCCCCTCCTTCCCCCAGTAGACGGCTCATAGTATCTGCCCTCAGCACTAAGGAGTTACATTGTTTTAAGAATCCTCCGGGAAAACAAATGTACCTTGGTGAGTGAAAAGAGCAAATGTTCGAGTCAAAATCATCCCCTGTCTTTTGCACACACAGAATTGCTTTCTTGTCTTTGTGAAGCTTCTTACCGCACCATGAAAGCAAGTAAATCCCAACGCGGAGCCTGCCAGAGCCCCTGACGGAGAAAGCTGGGCTGGCTGCTCCTCGCGGGCTGCACCCGCCGCGCGGAGACCGCGGGGAACTGGGCGCCGACTCCCGGCTGTCGGCTGCCACGCGTCCGGGGCTCCTGCGGGGCTAGGGGAGCAAGCGGCGCTTGCACACCCGTGCACACTCATTAGGTCTGCCTGTCCCTCTCTGCCTACACACACACACACACACACACACACACACACACACACACACATACATGCGCTCATTCCGGGCTTTGATGAGACTGAGGGTGAGGGACGCTTGCACACTCGTGCACGTGCAATTGCGCGCGCGTACACACAAACACACACACACACACAGATGCATCAAGCCATCAGGGCTTTGAAGGGTAGATTGTGAGAAGCGTGTGCACCCTCGTGCTCTCTCCCTCTCCCAGTCCCTCTCCCTCCTTCTCTCCCTCACTCTCCCCCCCCACCCCACCCCTGTCTCTCTCTCTCTCCCCCTTCACCCTCTCCAGGATCCCAGCTGCAGACACGTGCAAGTGACACCTGCGCCCTCCAGGACACCCGCCCGCCCCCGCCCCCCGGGAGCCCCCGCGCGTACCTGTTGGTGGGGCGCGGCGGCAGCGGGGTCGCGGGGCTCCTGAGCGTCCTCTGCGTGGCCACGGTGGCGCGGGGGCCCTCCCGCCTCTGCTCTGCCGCCAGCCTGTGCGCAGTCCGCGAGGAAACTAAGTTGTGGCCGCTGGCGGGGATCGCCCGGCCCGCCCGCCCGGCTCCGCGCGCGCCCAGCTGCCCCCGCGGCTCCCGCACCCCGACGGCGGAATTCGGAGGTTTTCGAGGGCGGGGGTGGGGTGGGGCGGGGGTCTCCCCATCTCCGTGGAGAGCCCGGGGGTTCGGTCCGGAAACCCGACGGCGGGTCCCGCTCCGCATCGGGAGCCGCTGAGGAGCGGGGGAGCCGTCCGCGAGGGTCCGAGTCCTCGCGAACCCGAGGTGCCGGCGCCCCGCTCGCGTCTCCGGATGCCCCATCCCCGCCCGCCCGTCCGGCCCCGAGGGGGGCTAGTCTCCGGGCTCGGGCTGCGGGGGGTGGGGGGCGCCGGGGGCTCACCTGGCGCGGGCAGGCGCTTCGGCCGAGCCCCAGAGCAGACGCAGCAGCAGCAGCAGCCCGAGGCAGGCGAGCAGCGCGGGCAGCGCGCCCCCCGGCCGCACAGAGCAAATGGGGCATCAGGAATGAGGCTGTTTCTCATAAACATTGTCTTTGAAAGATTCAGCTGTAGTCCTACCTT
>JAOXYA010307353.1:0-18784 GCA_028565675.1 Sorex palustris | reverse complement strand
GCACGGTGGGCGCGAAGCCCCTCGAGCGGCTGCTGCGCGACGGCGCCCGCCTGGTGGTGGCCCGGCGCGAGGGCGCGGGCGCGGGTGCGGGCGCCGCCGCCGAGCGGGTGGTGGTGCTGGCAGCGTCGGAGCTGCGCCTGTGCCGCGCGCCCCCGCCGGGCTCCAAGGTGGGCTGCCAGGGCTTCTGCTCGCAGCTGCACCTCTGCAAGTTCATGGTCTACGGCGCCTGCAAGTTCCTCAGGGCCGGGTAAGACCCCCTTCCCCCCCACCCCCCGCCCAAAGCGCCCCGGTCAGCTGAGGGGAGGGGACGGGATGCGGCCCCTGGACGGGCGTCTCCCTTCGTGGGGGGGCGGGGAGGAGGAAGGGGGCGTCCCGACGGCCTCCCGGGCTGACGGGAGGGGACAGGGGTCCCGGACGCGGCTCTCGGTTGGGGAGTGGGGGTCGCCTTCTCAGTGTCGGGCTTCCGGGAGGGGGGTGATTGCACAGGCGGACCCACCCGACGGCGCCTTTCACGGGGCGCCTCCCCTCCCACTTTGCGCGCTCAACAGCGCGGGGATGGGGGGGTGCCGGGGAGACTAGAGGCGGGGGGGGGGAAGCCTAGCCCGGCGGGGACGGGCTTGCGGGGGTCTGGCCGGCCGCCCTTTGGCCCCCGAGCCGCCTCCCCGCCACGTCCACTTCGCCCCGGGGTCTGGCCGCCTCGACCATGGGGGTCGCCCCCCCCATCCAGGTGGACGATGCCCTCTGTGGTTGGAGGGTGGGGAAGGTAGCGGGCTTGGGGGTGCTGTCTGCACCCGCCTATTACTCCAGCTGCCTGATGCCACGGCAGGATCTCCCCCCCCACACACACTGGGCAGGGGAGGGATGAAAGGCATGGAGGAGCAGGTTCCTGGGAAGCAGCTACCAGGGAACATTCTAGAAGTGTTTGCTGGAATATTCTAGAGTGGTGGCATTTGCCCAAGGAGCCTTCTGGAGCCGTTTGTCAGAACCAGAAGAAAGGTGCGGAGGCCCCGTGTGGGGAGCGGTTTTCTCTGCAGTGTTGGCTGGTTTGGAGTGTGTCCTGGGGCAGTGACAATCCCCCCTCCCCCCCACACACCGTCTGAAATGTGGCCCAGTGACCACGGCCTCGGGGTGCTGGTTTGTGATGTGTGGGGCAGCTCGTACCTGCCTGCAGCCCAGGAATGGGGTCCATCCCAGAGTCTGAGCATGGAAAGGGGAAATGAGCCCTTTGGGGTCTAATGGACGAGGAGGTTCCCAGGGGCACCCTGAATCTTTATTATCCTAAGTCGTGCACGTTAGATCTGGCAGTGTGGGGGACTCCCGGGAGAGAGAAATCCAGGGGGTCCCTTAGCTGGTGAGGGGTTGCAACCATCCAGTGGCAGCCTGTCCTTAGACCTGGATTTTGAGGGGCTGACAGCCCCTGACCTGGTTGGTATTAACTGACCCAGCTGCTTGTGAATCCGCTACGTTCTCCACCTTTCCCTGCTGAAACACAGGTGTTTCTCGTTATTGTTGTTTGGGGGTCACGCCCCGCAGTGTAGGGAGCTGCTCCTGTCTCTGTGCTCAAGGATTGCTCCCTGGAGGTGCTCAGGGCTCAGGGAAGCGAGCCTGCCCTCCCTGGGGGTCTACGGGAGAGTGCGGGTGGTCTGCGCCTCTTCCTCCCTTCCTGAGCTCTCTGGGCGGCTGTTTCAGGGCCACCGCTGCTCATGGGGACAGCTGGGAAAGGTCTCAGGCCTGACTGCTCCTTGCTGCGGGGCGATATCAGCTTCTTCCATCATTCCCGAGCCTCACTTTCATAATCTGCAGAGCAGGTGATCACCCACCCAGAGGCTGGTTGAGGACTGCAGGGATGAACTAGTAAGGCACTGAGATGACCTCTGTTCCCAGTAAACGGTCAGCCTCGTCTGCGCCATCACCGCATGAGCTTAATTAGTAGATATACTGGGCCTGGTGGCTCTGTCGTTAGCCTCTTTGCCGGAATATTCTTCCCCCCTTTCTGGCTCAGATCCTGCTGTGCCTGGGTATTTTGCAATCTGCCTGTGTACCAAGCACAGATAACCATGTACTTTTTTATTATAAAGTTTATTTTCATAAATTTGTCCATAATAATTGATTACATTCAATATTTCAACTCCAATCCTACCTACACCTTCCCACCACCATTATTTCGAATTTTCCCACCACCTCTCAAGCCTGCCCCATAGGCAGATGCTAGATAACTTATTTTGTATTGCTTGTTATGAATAGCATGAGATGTTGCACGGCCGCACACTGCTGGAATTCTAAAATTTTAAATAGAGTCCTGAGAAATCTCTGCAGCGAGCCTCTCGGTTCCAAGATCATTCTGTGAGTCTCTGGATCATGGCTGTTAATGGCACCCGAGGCAGTTCATGGGTGTGACAGCCAGGACTTCGTAGGGGCAGGGAGATGGGAAGGAGCAGCCTGTCCCGATCCTTTGAGGCCTGGAGTTTGCAGTCACTGGTCCCGCAAACTGGGTTTTACCATTGGGTTCTGGAGGTTTGCGGTCCCCGGGATTCATGGGGGCAGGTGATGACCGGGTACTTCCAGCTCCAAGCAGCAGCGTGTCTCCTGTTTTGGCCTGAGCAATGAAATTGTTTCTACTGAGGTGGGAGGTGAAGGTCTGGGAGAGACAGGCTCGGGGCTTGGGGTTTTCTATGAGATATTTATGATCCTCAGGCATGGGGAGCTGTGTCTGAATTAAGCAAATGCAGTTTTCTTGACTCTTCTGGGTCCTGGTGGCCCAGGGGATCACTTGAAGCTTATCTGGATCATTCGGGATGGTGCCAGTCAGTGCTGGCTTGGAGCCAGGGGCTTGGTGGTGGAAAGGATGAAGGAAGGGAGCCGGAGAAAAGGCTGGATCTCCTAGCACAGGTGGAGGTGTGGGCGTGCTCATTCGGCTCTCACCTGTTGTCTGTGGAACACTCTGCCTCATGCCCCCAGGAGGCGCTTCTGCTCTCCTTTGGCCCCTGGCTCTGCCCTTCTGCCTTAGGCTTGCCAGGTGCCATCTCTTCTTTGTGAAAAAGCAACAGAGTCTGTACTTGTGTCTCCGTGCTGGCTTTTCTCCAAGGCTTCCAGATGGTCACTCCCTGAACCTAAAACCTCAGCCATTACTTTGAAAGAGGGGTTCTCTAGCTCAGTTAGCGCAGCTGACCTGACTGGGCCCTAAGTGGCAGATTCTTATTTTCTCATGTGACTGGAAACTAAAAGGCCGAGGCCGTGGAATCTGCAGGGTTGGTTTCTTCCTACGTCTGTTGGGCTGGGCGGTGGCTGTCCCTGTCATCCCTCTGTGTTCTGGTCCCCTCTTTGAAGGACTTCCATTGGATTGCGTGAGTGCTCCCTCCCTCCCTTTATAAAATCTAGTCATTAGGACAATGGTCTCTTTAGGGGCGGAGAGATAGCACTGCTGGTGTGCCTACAAAACAAAAATGATATCTTCAACAGCTCTTTGTCTCCAGATACACTTGGGGGGCGCTGGGGTGAAAGCTTTCCCAATGGCTCCGCCTCTTCACAGGAAGCCCTGCAGAAACAGCCACAGCCTGACCACCCCCCACAATGTGGGCGTGCTGCAGACCCATGGAGTGGATCACCTCAACTTCACAGAACTGTGTCAGCTGCTGTATCAGAATGACCCCTGGCTGCTGCCCGAGGTGGGTGCGGTTGGTGGGAACGGAGGGAAATTGGGAAGGGGCATGTGTCCATGTGCCCACTGTAGAGCCCAGGGGGGGCCTGGCCTGCAGAATGCGGCCTGGCATGATTTTCTGCTCTGACGAATCCCCCTCTGGGCCTTCAGTCAGTGCCCACTGGTCAGTCCAGGCCGGAGTTTGGCCAGTTGATTCCTCTTATGGTGCTGTAACACCAGTAGTTTCCAGTTCAGGCCTCCAGCCCCCAGCTGTGGTGCGCATCGTGAGGAAGGAGGAGCTGATTCTCCACTGAGGGCTTGAGAACTGAGCCTGTGGCTGGAGCAAGAGCAGCGGAGGGCAGGCACTTCTTGCCTGGCATGTGGTTCCAATTCCCAGCACCATGGACTGAGCACCCAATGAAAGAAAAACTTTTAAGTCCAAGATGCTGAGAGGGCTGCTAAAGCAGGCCCCTTGGAAATGGCAGAGTGAAGGTTGTGGCTGGTCCTGCCATCCTTCCCCCCAAGGGCTTCCCGCTCAGATCGGGGTCCTTTGGGTGGGGGAGTCTTCTCTGACTTGGTTCCGAGATCCAGTAACTTGCCGTGTGGAAGGAAGAGGAAGTCCTGTGCATGATTTTCTGCGCATTCAGGTCCCTGCTTGGTCAGCATGGGTCCAGCCTATTAGGCGTCAGGGGCTGTGTGTCTGGGGCAGGGTGGCAGGGCTGAGACGTGATTTGCTCTTGCAAACCGAAAGCATTGCATAGCACTGCCTCTGGGCTGCTTTACCCCCTGGGAGCCTCAGCCTCCTGAATTATAGGAGAGTGTTGAAGGACATTGAGACCTGAGTGTGTGTGTGTGTGGCGGGGGGGCTTGGGGGATGAATGGGAGGAAAGTGGAGGGGTGCTGGGTGAATTCAATCATCTCATGGGATGAAAGCAGCTTTGGTGAGTTTGAGACTCTGGGAGTTTCCACTCACGGGGTCTGTTAGGAGCAACCTGGGAAGCGCCACTTTCTGTCATGGCGCAGGACATGTCATAGCAACTCACAGTCTAGAGATGAACATTTTCTTTGGACCACACTTAGCGGTGCTCAGGGCTAACTCCTGGCTCTGTACTCAGGCATCATTCTTGTGGGGGGTGTTCAGGGGACTGAATGGGGTACTGGGGAATCGAAAGGCAAATGCCTTTCCTGCACCCACTGTGTTATTGCTCTGACCCCATGGAGAGCATTCTAACAGCATGGCCATGTGGGTTATAGGGTCACAGGTTTTGGCCAGTTCCTGAGAGCACCCCTTCTAGGTAGCAGACACATGGCAGGAGCTGAGGCCCAGGAAGCCGTGCTCAGCTCCGGCCTGTGTGCTTCTGCGTCCACAGATCTGTCTCCACTACAACAAAGGAGATGGGCCCTACGGCTCCTGCACCTTCCAGACGCACTGCATCAAGCTGCACATGTGCCAGTACTTCCTGCGGGGCCAGTGCAAGTTTGGCAGCAGCTGCAAGCGATCTCACGATTTCTCATCTCCCGAGAACCTGGAAAAACTGCTGAAGATGGGCCTGAGCTCAGACCTGGTGAGCAAGCTGCCTGACATTTACCGGAACGCTTATGACATCAAGAATAAGAACTCTTCGAGCCTCAGCAAAAGCCTAGTGCTGCCCGCCCAAGGGACCTCAGGTAAATCCCAGGGCAGGGATTCCCATTTTTCCCCCTGGCCCTTCCATGGAATGGGACTTGGGCGCTTTGGAGCTTTTCACAGTCAAATTCAGCTGGGCCCGTTCCCAGCTGTGCTGCTGGGGAGATGACTATATAGATGAGTCATGCAGGAGGAGGTGACAGGCCCAAGTTGGTCTCAACTTTGAGTCTTGTGTGTGAACCCTCCCCCTCCCCCACCGGCCTCTTATCCACTGAGATGAGACACTTCCCCCTGCCCCAAAACCTTGAAGACCAAGGAGAGACCCTAAATTAAAATGACTTGCACATAACCCTAGAGGTATCCAAGATCTTGTATTCTATTTGTTGCTGATTTTAAAAAATTGGGGGCCCTCTCTGGCAGCCCTCGGGGCCCAGCTGTGTCGGTCTGCAGGTTCAGCGCTAGATCCTGGTGATGTGATGAGGGTAGCTAACCTGGGCGATACCAGCAGTGCTGGAGGACCGCCAGGTCTGCCCCTGGCAGTACTGGGGAACCCTGTGGTTAGGGCTGGGTCTTGACCCTGTGGTTAGGGCTGGCCTTCGTGCGCTCTCCACATCCCTACTTGGTTTCTTTGAGGGTCCCCATTTGGCATGTTTGGGGCATCACTCATAGTGGTGAGTACTCAGGGGACCATGGGGTTCTGGGGATGGAACCTGAGGTTCCAACCACAAATGCAAACCACATGCTCCCCCCCTCTGAGCTCTCTTCGCAAATCTGTTTGGATTTTTTTTTTTTAAAGGAGCAGATGATGCTCCTTTCCACTTTGATTTCCGTTTCCTCTTTGTGTGTAACGGAAGTTTTCGGTCTTTGTAAATTTACTTCACTCATGTCCTGCACCTTTGCAGTGCCTGGCCAACAGTAGGAACCCAAGACATTTGCAAACAAATGGGAGCATTTGAGGCTTGGTTTATGTAATGGGCGTTTCTAGATCCCTGCAGTGTGGGAACTGAGTAAGGGGCCTGTTGGGCAGCTCAGAGTTTCACAGTATTGTTTGGGCTGCCAGTGCTGGCCACCCAGGCTTTATTTAACAAGTCTGAGCTCCTGCTAGGCACCCCACACTAGCCCCTGCCCTCATATACCATGGGGAATATGAGACCTGTTTCCCCTCAACTATCTCTCAAGACCCTAGCAACTTGGGCCTTAGGGCTTCTCCTCCCGAAATACCAGGCCATGCTGGGTGCAGCACAGTCTATAGAGCACTTGGATACTGATTTCGCGTTAGATCTTGCCATCTGTGGGGAATTTGGGGGACAGCTTTGATTATTTACTGTGTGTGTTGGGGGGGGTTGGAGCTTTGGGCTAGAACCCAGGGCTTCACATGTATGCTCGCCCACTGAGCCAAAGTCTCCTGTTACTTTTTGCTCTTTGCCTTCAGTGGCAGGAACTTGGAAGTAGGCAGGTTTTCTAGAAAAATCTTTCCAGAATGCCCAGCGGGTTGTGGTCTTAGGAAGAGATGGGATGACCCGAGTGTTAAAAGCTGAGGCCAGGCCCGCCCTTGGGGAGCCAGGGAAAGGGGGCTTGAAGGGTTGCAAAGGTGGGGGTGTTGAGACATATAGCCTGTGGAGTGTATGAGGGGTCTGGTATGTTGACAGAGAGGGAAGATGGGTTACAGAGTTTTTGTGAAGACTGTAGACTTATAACAACATCCACATGTTACTGTCGCTATAGGTGTGGGTGACAAATGGAGCATTAGGCCGGGGCGCATTGGAGTGCTTGCTTTGGTAACAGTCACCTTGCGAGTGCTTACTTGTGCCTTTTATACTGAAATCCATTTCGTTGGTTCGGGAGCCACACCTGGTAGTGTTCTTTGGCTGTTCCTGGCTCTGTGCTTGGGGGTCCCTAGCTGTATTGGGGCTGTTTGGTGCCAGGGAGTGAAACTGGGGTTCTTCCATTTAAAGCATAGACTCCAGCCCTTTGAGTCATCTCCCTGGACCCTTTCCTGAGTTTTTTCTTAACCTAAAAGTAAGAATAGTATTCATTTCTAGTGGTTCATTAACAGAAGTATTCACTGATATTCAATCAAGTGGATAATAACAGCCCTTGGGCAAAGAGATGGTGTAGGGGATAAAGGCACTTACCCTGCACACAACTCATCTTAGTTCGATCACTGGCACCACATGGTCCCCCAGACACTATCGTGAATGGCCTCTTGGCACAAAACCGAAAGTCGCCCCCCACAAGCACTGCTGGGTGTGGCCTCAGCCCCCCAAATTAAAGCACAGCCATTCAGTTGTCCCCCTGGAGTCCTTACTGCCTCATGTGAAAACTGTGTCTGAAAGTAGAAGACTCCTGGTTGATAGGATTTGGAAGTTATTACGGGGGTGGCATGGGAGTACTCAGTTTTTCCATACAATTTAAAGGTAATTGTGTTCCCAGACTCCCAAAAGAACTTTTCAGATTTTCAGGTGGGGGGTCCTTAAAAGGAACACTTGCCTATTATGGTCTGGAGGATGCTATTCCCTGGGGAGTACCAGCCTCACTCCTGGGGTGATGAGGTGGAAGCAGGCTGGAGGGCACTCCGGGTCTTGGATGGGTGTCCTCAGAGGTGGCATGTGTCGCTCTGGGGAAGGAGGCTCCCCGCCACCCCCACATGCAACTGTCTGATTCTGGCAACCAGCAGGATGTCTTTGGGTTCTCTCAGAGGGACCCTTGGGGTGTCTCGTGCTCTGCAGGGTTTGTGAGATTTTGCCTACTTTTCTCTTGCAGGGAGATAGAGGAGTCCTCTCTCTCTCTCTCTTTTAAAATTGTATATTTTTTGTTGGGTCACATCTGGCAGTACTCAGGGCTTTCTCTCCTGGCTCTGTGCTCAGGGATCACCCCTTGGGGTGGGGGTGGAACTCAAGGGACCACATAGGGTGCCAGCGGTTGAACCCTGGTCAGCGTTGTGCAAGGCAAATGCCCTCCCACTGTGTTGTTGTTTGGACCCCTGCTTCTTTGTATTTTGAGCCACTCAGAGCTTTGATGGAAGCTGTGCTCCTTTGTGCTGTGTCTTTGTAGAGAAACGAGACCGCACAGCCTCTGCATCCTCCAGCGCAACCTCTGCATCCTCGAGCGTTTCCAGCCAGGGGGACAGTGATCAGATCTGCTTGTTCCACATCCGGAAGAGCTGTAGCTTCCAAGGTAAGACCGGGGGTCCTCTGCCTCTCTCCTAGGGGCGGGGGTGCACACGTGACTGCTCTTGGGCCCGGGGCTCTCCTCCAGCGCCCCCCCCCGGTCCCCTTTTCCAAGCATTTCAGCTGAAGCAGTTCGAAATAGATCTGGTGAGGTGTTGGGACTGGGAAGCATGACTCAATTCTGTAGTTCTAGAAGCCACAGTGCTGGGGACGGTGCAGATCAGTGAGAGTGTCAAGCGTTGACTATGTGTCAGCCTAGCTTGAGGCCAGGGCCCTGCACACACTTGTGCCTAATGTGAGAACCAAGATTGATGTAATCACTGTCAGCCTAGCAAAGCCAGAGAACAGGGAAAGCCCTCCGGTGGAGAGCACTGTCCCAGGGATCAAGTCAGCAGTTCTGTGTTTGTGTTTTCACTCAGCCTTTGCTTGCCTTCACTTGCTGTTCTGAGTCTTGACTGAAGAAGGCCTCCTTCTCGCATTTGGTGACTCTTCACAGACACCTCCAATACTTCTTGTTCCAGTTTCAGTCTTTCAAAATTATCCAAGCAATTTAGCAATACTTCCAGTTTGTCAGAGTCCCTTCCTACAGACGGAAGTGTGGGGTTCTACTTCACTCGTTCCCAAAAGTTAACATGCTGTAGCACTGCACTGTCCTCCCGTTGTTCATCGATTTGCTCGAGCAGACCCAGTAATGTCTCCATAGTGAGACTTGCTGTTACTGTGTTTGACATATTAAATACGCCACGGGTAGCTTGCCAGGCTTTGCCATGCAGGTGAGATACTCTCAGTAGCTTGCCAGGCTCCCCAAGAGGGGCGGAGGAATCGAACCTGGGCCGACCAGGTTGGCCGCGTTTATGCTCATGCTGTATGCTCATGGTATTTGGCATTGTTCTACACAGATAGGAACGTGTAATCCATGTCAATCAACCTGCTTGTTTGAATTAAATTAATGTTGTGTTTCAGTGGTTTTCTCATGTTAGTACATATAAATCTGCCTTGCTTTTATTTTTTATTTTGTGGTTGTACTTCTAGGGAAATGAGATAAACTTAGGATGAAATAATACATCTTAGAACTAAAAAATAAATGAAACTTTATATAAATAAAATGGAGACAAGGGAAAAATCAGCAAAGAGTTCTTATTATTGCTCTTCCAAAATTACGTGGTTTTTTGGTGTGTGTGTGTGTCTGTCTGTCTGTCTGTCTCACTACTTACACGTGATAGGGCTTCTGTATGGGTATAAATGCTCTAATAGTGATTACTGACTGTTACAAAATTCTGTGACTACTCAAAAGCATGAAGTGAATAGTAAGTTTTGAGAATGGTTTATCACATCTTAATAACGCCACAAAGAGGCCGCTGTCTGCAGAGGGTGGCTTGCTGGCGGTCTGATGTGGGCTGCCAGGGGTGGGACTGTTACAGGCCGGAAAAGGCCAATTGCTCACTGTTTCAGCTCTCTGCTAGGGGTGCTCTTCTCAGGGTGTACCCCGGATCTGTGGCTGAGACTCTCCAGTATCCACCAGGCTGAGGTGCCAGGGTGGGACTCCCTCATTTGTGCCCTTTCTTGTCTCCCACTCTTCTTTTTTGAGGTACAGGCTCACATCCAGCCATTAGTAGTGTTCAGGGATTGCTCTTGGCAGGGCTGAAGGGATTGTGTGTGCCATGCTTCCTGCAGGAAAAGCGCATGCTCATGCCCTTGGAGCTGTCTCCTCAACTCCTCATTTCTGAGCCACGCTGGGCAGTGCTCAGGGACTACTCTTGCTACAGCAGTTTTGGGGATCAAATCTGCTCCTCCTACATGCAAAGTATGCTTTTAGTACATCAGCTATCTCCCCTCCCTCTAATGTGATTTTGGGCGGTCCCAGGGAGGGAGGCTGGGGCCCCACCTTAATAAGGCGGGTCCTCCATCCCAGCCCAGTCTTAGAGGCACTGGCCGTGCTCTGAAAAACCTCCCGTACACCCTTCACAGTAAAGTGCTCCTGGGAATATCTCTTCCCAGTTGCACCTTGCTGGCCCCGGTGGGGTATCTTGGCATGCTGTCTTCTGTTGGGGTCTGCAATCTGTCTGGTGCTCTCTGTTCTGTATGGCCAAAGCTATGTTTCATCCAGGTTTTAGGTCACTTTCTGAGTAGAGTAATCCAAGAATCTCTGTGCTCACAGGAGAAATTATCTGTAGTTGGCTTTTTCTACCTTGGTTTTACTTTCACACTGTATTTTAAATATTATTTAAATTTATTTTAGTTTTTGATTTTTGAGTCGCAGTGCTCAGGGGATACTGCTGGCCTGGTGTCTTTGGGGTGTCATTCCTGGTATTTAGGAACCTCCAACATGTGCTCCTCTTGGCTTGGTCTCAAACAGCCGTGAGTTTCCAAAAGAAGAGCATGGGGGTATATGGGACTCGAGCATTTCGTGGCCAAAACCATTCCCCTGGATGGTCAGTGGCGATGGATGGACAAAGGACCGAGGAACAGAGAAACAGGGCCCGGACTGGTTGGTAGTTTATTTCTTTCTCTTCCCCAATGTAGTCTGATCACTCCCTTACAGCACAATCATAGTCATGTTTTGGTTGTAGTCTGAGTCCTCATAGTTACATCATCCTAATCCTCATCATAGTCTCGACTTCTTCCTAGTCATCATCCTAGTCCTTATCTTTCTAGTCTCCTTTCCCCTTACAGTATACTTATATAGAAGTCATGAAGGGTGGGGGTACACATAGGTGGGGTTGAACATTGTCATAACAACACAGATGTAAAGCCACTTCTTCAGGGGAAGTTCTAGGAGATTAACTCAAGGACAAAATCTCATCTAAGAGTTCAGCAGCACTCTATATTACTAGGAGATCCACTCATGAGTGGGGTTCCATCTAGGGTGTATTGCTTTCTCCTTTCCTCAGCTAGTAATCCATTTAAACAATCATGGTAAATTTACTTACAATATATCTAGTCATTTTGTATGAAACAGTAAGAGATATATTAAGCTTAAAGATTGGCTCTTTTGGGGGACATCTCGCTGTATATCCCACACTACAGTACTCAGACCAAGTTACTCTTTCCTAACCCCAGTAGGGTCCTTATTCAATTACTTTTTGGGTCATCATAGAGTTTGTTCCATTATCATGCTGTTAATTTATACTTCTTGTGGAACTTAGCTTGTCCCTTTCCAATGCCAGGATGACTTACAGCTTGCCCTGGGTCCATCTCGTCCCTTCGTCAGGGATCCTCCTTTTAGGGGTGTTAGGAAGTAAGGGCAACTGAGGCTTAAGTAAATGTGGTGGATGCCCAGGAATAAACATTATTTGGAGTCAGTTAATTCCCATACTACAGAAGCATAGCATCAACTGTCTTCCTGTGTTTATACAAAAAAGAAAGGGAAAAGCAATATAGGATTATTAGTGCCTGATGAAATTGGGTGTGCCTCAGGGGCACTGTTGTGGGAGTAACTTAACAAATCTTAGCTCCCTGTGGGAGGAGCAAGGACAAACCAATGTTATCCAACAGCGGCTGATCCTGCTGGCATGTCAGTCCATTTCTTTCCCGTGTGGAGAGAACAGACTGCTGTGTGGATTTGTTCCTCTTTGTTTAACCATTTATATGTGACAGCTTTGATTGGCTGAGTGTGGGACTTTTTCATGTAAGAAACTTCTCTGAATAGCTGTGTATATGTGTGTTCATGTGGATGTTTCCTTTTTCCTTAAGGAGTAAAGGAAGTAGAAGTAGAATGACTTACTTAGAAGTAGAATGACTCGCTCATGGATAGATGTGTGCTTATCATTATAGGAAGCTTCCAGTCTCGCTCCCAAATGGACTCTGATAGTTTACCTCCCCACCAGTCTTGCGTGAGGCTTTTGGCTGCCCTGCATCTTTGCAGACACTTGGAATTGTCCCTCTTTGAAATGAGCTATTCTACTAGTGATAAGGGTGGCAGCCTTGTTTGCATCGCCCTGATGAGTCATGATATTCAACGTTTACTTTGACGTGCTTATTTGCCTCTCTGTTGAAATTCTTGTATAAATTCTTGTTTCTTTTTAAGTTGTTGGTTTGTTTGTTTGTTTTGGCTTTTTGGGTCATACCCGGCAATGCACACGGGTTACTCCTAGCGGTGCTCATGGGACCATATGGGATGCTGGAAATTGAACCTGGGTCGGCCGCATGCAAGGCAAACACCCTACCTGCTGTGCTATCACTCCAGCTTTTGTCTCTTTTTTAATTTAATGCCATTATTGAGATGCTGTATCTCATCACAAAACTTGCTATTCACTTCAGGCTATTGAGTAGTCACAGAATTTTGCAATCGTTAGTAATCAGAACATTTATACCCCCTGAAGAAGCCCCATCACCATTAGCAGTCCCTGTCCAGTCTCCTCATAATTATAGATGGTCCCTCCCACACCCCTATGGCATTGCCTGGAGACTTTTTTCTCAAGTGCTTCATAATCTTTATGACACTTTTAAACCACTTTTTATATGAGTTGCTCAAAGTCTGCAAATTTGAGTATCCATTGTATATCTTTCCTGGAAACAGATATGGGATTCTTTCAAGTCAGGGGTTTTCCTGGTTTCTTTTCCTTTTGGTTTTGGGGCTACTCCTGTGGGTGCTCAGGGAACCCTGCAGTGCTGGAAATTGGATTGGGACCTCCTGCTTCAGGACACGCACTCAGCCCTTTGCCCTGTCTCCCCAGACCTCTTCTTGTGGCATATCGTGAAGAATAAAATTTGGTGTTATTTGTTTTTCTCAACCCTCTGCAGTGATGGCCGGGGTCCTGGGCTCTCCACACTATTCAGCCTGATGGTGAAGGCCGGGTGGGTCAGTGTTCAGGTCTGGTGCTGTGCTGTCGCTGAGCCTGCAGATTTCCAGAACCTGCCAGCACCCAGGTCTCATTTGTTTACCTTCTTCTTTTAGATAAGTGCAATAAGGTTCATTTCCACCTGCCGTACCGATGGCAGTTCCTGGATGGCAGCACTTGGAAGGATCTGGACAAAATGGAGCTTATTGAAGAGGCCTATAGCCACCCTCAAAAAGACAGGTATGGAGTCAGTGCCCCGTGACTGAGGTGTGTGGGATGGGACACATATACACACATATACACACATATACACATATCAGCGCTGCATGCATTCCTGCACACTTACTCACAGGGGGAATCAGAACTGGAAGTTAAAGTTCCCGGTCAGGACGCGGGGTGGGGAGCCACGTGGAGGCAAGGTGAGGGGCAGGGAGAGGGTGTAACTGTCTGTTCAGAGAGGAGTTTCAGTTCCAAGTTCCAGATGATGATTATACCCGAGTTCCTGGGCCTGAGGGCAGAAGTGGCAGTCTAGACCTTTGACCCAGAAAGTCAGTGGAACAGCTGTTCTAGTGTTGACCCTTTCACTTTTTAAACTCTTGGTTTGTCCCAGGATTTTTCTTGAAGGTACTTCTGGATGAGTGGAAGAGGCTTAGCAAGCCTCATTTTCAAGTATTTTCTCCTATGAATTTGCTGAAATATATTGAAGACAGTTTGCGCCTCCATCCCATGTGGCCGAAATGAGTTTGTGCCTTGAGTTCGAGTGTGTGCTAGTGGGTGAAGGGTTCCCCTTAGGAGATGAAAAGAGACCCGCAGCTGTCTCCTGCCCTTCCCTGCCGCACTTCCTCTGAGGCAGGATGTATTTACACACAGTAAAGTGCAGAAAGGGGCGCACCTCGAGTTGGTGGGTGCGCATTACACTTGTGTAGTCAGCGCATCCAGGTAGAGCTCATTTGTCACCCCAAGAATGCACCCCCAAAGGCAGGGTCCCGACAAGGGACGGGATGGATCCTGGGCAAGCAGTGAGCTATGTGCTACCCTGGCATCGAGATAGGCCTGGCCAAAGTGCCTAATGCTTAACTCTTAAGTTAAGAGCATGGTCATGGACAAATGCGTCATAATCCAAAAAGTAATAACTAGATTTGGACCCTGCTAGGGTTGGGAAAGCTTAATCTGGCCCGAGTACTGTAGTCAGAGTCTGTGGCAAGATGTTCCCAAGAGAGCTGCCTTATAAGCCTTAATGTATCTCTTACTGTGTCCATACAAAAATAACTAGTATTAAGATGTTGATTGGGTTACTGGACTGAGTAAAGGAGAAAAACACCTTAAGAGGTATTTTGCCCGTGGGCAGTCAGGAAGGGCTTTGGAATACTCCTAGGTGGTGTTTCCACCCTTGACCCTGATGGGCAGTCAGGAAGGAGTCAGGAAGGGCTTTTTTTTTTTTTTTTGGCTTTTTTGGGTTACACCGGCAGTGCACAGGGGTTACTCCTGGTTCATGCACTCAGGTATTACTCATGGCGGTGCTCAGGGGACCATATGGAATGCTGGGAATTGAACCTGGGTTGGCCTCAGGCAAGGCAGACGCCCCACCCACTGTGCTACCACTCCAGCCCAGAAGGGCTTTCTTATGTTGATTGTGTTACCAGACTGGGTGTGACATTGGGGCCCAGAGTGCTGGAGTGGAAGAGAGAGAGAGACAGAGAGACCTGAGAGTTGGAGAGAGGAGAGAGAGCAGGGCAGCAAGATAGAGTGTGGAGAGACCAGCAAGGGGGACAGAGAGAGAAGAATGTAGAATACAGGAGCAGGCATGTGGAGAGAGCGAGCCCAGGCTGTGAGATGGAGAGCAGAGAGATGAGCAGGAGAGACAGGAGGAGACAGGAATGAAGGGAGTGTGAGACAAGAATGGGAGGCTCAGAGAAACTGGGGCAGGCGCGTGGGGAGAATGGAATAAACGGCAGCTGATCAACCGAAAAAAAAGAGAGAAAAAGGAAAGAAGGTTCCCCTGCTCCCCTCATGCCCACTTTTGAGTGCGCCCTGTGGATTGGTCTTTCCTGGGAATGGCATGCCTAGCCCGGACACCTGTGCTTCTGGGCACCTCTCTGGGCGTTATCTCCGACCTGGTGAGTGAAAAAACCTGAGTTTTCTTAGGTCTCATGTGTAGGGGTGAGAAGGCGCGCGGGGCAGGCCGGCCTGTGGGTGGACTCTGGCCTGCCTCCCTTCCTCCTAACTGCTCTGCTTCACGGTGCTCGGCCTGTCTCCCGATGTCCTCCTCCCTGTTTCTTGGGTTAGGTCTCACTTAGTCTTGCTCATTTTTCTACAGAAAGTCATGCTGGCCACCCCAGGTCCCCCTTAGAAGTCAGCTTCTTAGGTGTGCCCAGTTTCACCCAGGACATTGGTCATTTTCCCTCTCTAGCTGCTCTTAGTGCCTTCTTATTGAATGTTGCACTTTTCTTCGTTTGGACCATACCCAGCCGTACTCAGGACTCCTCTGAGTCCATTGCTTGGGGTTTGGTGCTTGGCGGGAGCAAGGGGTGCTGTGCAGAGGGGGTGTGTGCAGACCTCCTGTGTGCACAACAGCAAAGCCTGGGCACTGGCCCGTTGCACTGTCTCCTCAGCCCCTATTTTGTGCATTTTCACTAAAATCTATGCCTGGGCTTATTTATTTATTTTTTATATTTGGGGAGGGGTTTGGGTCATGCCCAGAAATGCTTGGGGGGGTTGCTCCCAGCAGTGCTTAGGGGACCGTGTGGTGCTAAGGGTCGAACTGGGGGTGCCTCATGCAGGGCAAGTGCCTTAGCTGTATCGTCTATACTGTTTTCCAACACTCCTGGATTTGTTTTTTATCTGATCCAGCCATTTCCCAGGTCGGGGGCTCTCTGTTTAATCAGCACATGTCAGCTCTGCTCCCTCCCAGCCTTCTGATCGGAGGTTAGAGTCTTCTGGCTGTTTCTCTAAAGCTCCTGCTCTGCTTCTTCCCTGCCTCGGCCTGTGTTGCAGAATGGGGCTCGCACATGGCCACAGTGCTCAGTCATTCCTGGCTGCGGTGCTTTCTAGGGATTGCATATCCGGCTGCCACACTTCCTTGTGGCTCCAGGGACCCTGGGATGGCAGTCAGCAAGTGATTGATGCCAGACTTCAAACTCTGCCTCTTACCACCTGCAGGGCAGGTTACTTGACCACTGTGTCTGGGCCGGCTCAGCCTCTAATATTTAACCCTTTAGTCCCTGACAGCAGTCGTTCAGGGTGACTGTTCCTCATTACCAAGTTCGTGAGTCCGAGTTTGCTCTTGTTTGATATGCAGTGGGCCTCGTCTGCTCTGGTGGAGAATATCATTATGTACTCTGAAGCTTGTTTCTCTGTGTGGTGCTGGGCACTGAACCCGGGGCCTCACGCCTGCAAGGCGAGTGTTCTGTCACTGACCCACATTGCTGCCCCTTACAGTGATAATTTTCTTGGAGTCAGGCACTGGAGTATGTGTCTCACAAAACCTAGGCCCTGAGTTCAGTTTCGAGCATTGCTGCTAGAATCCCCTTGCTATCCATAGCCTCCTGGTGGTGTTGGGGCCTCACACTGACTTGTCGGGCCTGCTCAGTGGGGCTTAGTATCCCTAGGAAGTAGTCCTGGGGCCCCTCCGCACTGCTCTGCAGCACCCCAAATAAATTTATCAGCATTTTCTCCAGTGAGAGGAATGTCATATATTGCATGCCCCATTACCCTGGTCTTTGTGAGTTTTAAAGCTGTCCTGTCCTGCTCTCCCTCTGCGGGGACCTTGCGTGTATAAAGACGCCCTCACACCTGCGCCATGGGGACTGGGGCGTGGAGGGTTTAGGCCGTGCATGCTTTCTCGCGCAGGGTCACGTGTGCGGGATCTGCCAACAGTTTCCCCTTGAACATTCTGAACTTTCATACCATGATGTTCGGCTCTTTCCGGGCCCGCCGCCTCTCCACCGTCTCCTCGGCCACCAGACCACCGCACTTCATCTTCACCACCGAGTGGGTGTGGTACTGGACCGATGAGCTGGGGGCTTGGCAGGAGTATGGAAAACAAGTAAGTGGGAGTCCGCGTGGGGGGTTGCTGCCGGCAGGTCTGTCAACCGTGGGGTCCTTGTCGCGGGGGCGGCTCTGACCAAAGCGGGTAAGTGGGGGTTCACCCGCTAGCCTGTGGGGTGCCGCAGATGGGCAGGGGCCGCATCTCAGAAATGGGCCTGCCACAGGGGGAGGCTTAGTGCTCTCCAGAGCACGCCCCGCTTCCTCTGCGCACAGCAGCTGGCCAGGGTGGGAGTGGACCTCTAAGGATCACTGCTCCTGTCCAGATGGGTCAGATGACAGGGGTCCCCTTACTGCCCCTGAAGGCACTTGTCAGGGGAGGGCTCTCGGAGACAGTTTTGCAGAATAAAAGGTTCTTCTGGGTTGGGGGGCTCTGTTGAAGCTTTGGCACCCAGTGCTCAGCTTCTCCTGCACCCCCCAGCAGGGAGCTTGGTCTCCCCTGTCCCCAAGAGATCCCCTTCTTGGCTCCTCGGACACACTGAGAGTGTTGCCTGCCCAGCTGAGCTCTGACCCTGGCCTGCCTCTTTGTTTACCCCCACTGACGCTTCCTTCCACCCTCCATGGGTATTCGGCTTCTCTGCCCTCCCTATTGGATCTGTTCTGGGTGGTTCTCTAGCCCTAGAGGGAGGGAGGGTGTCATGTCGTGGTGACACCATGGAGTCACAGGCAGATGAGGCACCCTCAGTAGTTGAGAGCCTCACTGTGGGGGGATGATTAGCCCAGTTCTGGGGTGACAAGGTCACTGGGAGCAAGTGGGCTGAGACAGGACTCTGGGTGCAGCCCAGAAGACGGTAAATTTCCTTTGCTCATTTCTCACACTCGGTTCTCACAACTTTGAGACCGGGAGCTTTTTTTCCTCCAAACAACCTGCTTTTAGGGTCCCTCCTTGTTTTTTGAGGGGCATACCTGGTAGTTCTCAGGGGCATCTCCTAGCATGGAGATGGATGGGAGCACTCCTGGCTGTGCTGGAAGACCATGCGGTACCGGGGTTTGAATCTAGGCTCCCCACATGCAAAGCTTGTGCTCAGCCCATTGAGTTCTCTCTGGGCCAGTCTCCCTAGGCCATCACTCCAGGAGAATCAGTGTGTCACCTCCTCTAGAACATGTGTTTCTGGGGGGTACCTTTGAATGTGGGTGCTGGTGATCTCCCCAGTGTGCATATGTGCCCTCAGATGCGCTGACTCCTGGGTTGACTGTCCCCTCCAGCTTTTCCTGTCTCACTCGCTGGCCAGACCCCTGTATCAGGGCTTCTTGGTAGTTGGCTACTTGCCAGTTCAGCATCATTTTCTCCACCCTTTTCTGCCTGAGTTCAGGATGGTCCCCCTTCAAGTTCTCTCAGTCACCTTCTTGATATCCTGCAGTTCCCCCAGCAGGGTGCCTGCCCTCGAGGGCTGAGAACAGCGGTGGTTTGGAAAGTCAGGAAATGAGCAGCGCCCCTCCCCCCCCCCCCACCATTCCACTTTCTTTCTCTGTGAATTTGACCTCTGGTACAAGTGGAATTACATGTTTGTGACTGTGATTGTGT